>PVKS010017082.1:0-42710 GCA_004027875.1 Aplodontia rufa | reverse complement strand
ATGCTACTTATGGAAGCCATGTAAATCTGTTTCTGTTTCCTGTTGGTTTTGCTGGTTCTGATTCATATTCTCTTATCTAGGCAAATGACTTTTTAAAAAAATTATATCAGATGTTGTACTTTGAAAGTTGCTTGAAGAAATAATTTTTAGCTTAAAACAATGCCTTGCACCCCCCCTTTCCTCCAGGAAAGTTTTGTTTTTTTTCTTTCTGGAACCTAGGCCCATTAGCTGTCTGGGATCACTTTAGTCCAGTTACAGGACCGAGATATTCTGGGTCACTAGAAGAATTGAAGCTGGCTGTAGGCAGTGGGAAGGCGCTTTTACTTCCAATTCATCCTCTACTAAAGGACAGCACTCAGGGTTCCAGCACACACTTCTGTTTTCTGGGTTTTGTTTTTCTGACATTTAGTTGTGTATGTGGTGTTGGGATTTGAATCCAGGTCCCTGTGCATGCCAGGCAAGTGGTGTAATGGCTAAGCCACTGCTTCAACCCCTCAATCAGATTTTTCAAAAAATGTTTTGTTGAATGTTCCTAGGGGGAAGGTTGTCTAAATTACATAGTATGTCATCAAGGGACACTGAAATCTTTTTATTTTGTCTTTACAAGTTCTCGTAACCTGACTGTTTTCCAAGGGAAAGTGCAGTAATAAATTAAACCTCCAATCTCAAAGGTTTAATACAGCAAATGTTTAGTTCTGTCTCGTATTACAAGTTGAGGAGGGGTTTGGTGGAGCAGAGGCTCGTTCCAGACAGTCACTCAGGTATCTAGAATATATTTTTCCCCACTCATCATTTTGTAGTTCACTGTTTGTAACACAACAACTGCCATCACCATTAAGGTGAAAAGAGAAGGTTCTCTGGGTCTTCAATGCTGTTCTGTGAAATGAAGCCATTGCTTTTGGTTCCAGGCAAAGGCCTACACTAGCCACACTAGCCACATAGACCCAATCTAACTCCAAGGGTGGCTAGAGAATAAAAAGGCGCATGCAGATTACCAACTAAGCACCTGCCACCCCCTTCAGCCTTGCAGTGCTGAAGTAGCCTCCTCACCCCAAGTGTCAAAAGTGGTGTGGATATAGCTCAGCAGTAGGCTGCTTGTCTAGCATGTTGGAGGCCCTGGGTTCATTTCTCAGCACTGGGAGGTGGAGGAGGGAAATGGGAGAGGGGAATGTGTTGTGATGTGCTATGTGGCTTTCCGGAGACCTGAACTAGGTTGTAGGGAATAAATCTTTGTATGGGAAGGAACTTTGATTCCCCTCCAGGAGAGACTAAAGCTTCCAAAGATACCAGTTCTTTAGAATACAACAGATTTTGGCTTGGTTCAAGTTTCAGTTAATAACCAAGTTTGGGAACCTGAGCTTCCCTTTAATTTACATATATCACTCACTGTGTTCCAGGCCTTAGACCAACCCTTTCCATACATGATCTCATTTAATTTTATGGCAACCCAATGAAGAAGGTTCAGTGATTTATTCCCAAGCACTTATTAATAAATAAGTGGTGTTTCAAAGCAGAATTTAAAAACGAGTCTCCACAGGCTGCTTTTTCATCTTATTCTTAATTCTTAATTTATTTTCTGTACTGGGGATAGAACCCAGGACCTTGCATCTGTACCTGCGAAGAAAAGGCCCTATCACTGAGCTACAGCCCTAGACCTAATTCTTAAATTCTTAATTATAATGAAATATTAGGTTTGACCTAATGAATTTAACCTAATGAAATATCTAATTAAAGATTAGATAGATTCACATTTAATGCAATCTTAATTAAATCTTAATTCTGCATGTTTAATTTGTTCTCCTCTGTTTCTCCCAGCTAGCATTAACTCCAGACAGTGGGGTTCTCAAGGTCAGGAGAGCTTTGCTTTTGTTTCAGTGAGGAATAACTAAACTTATGGACAGACCCAATGATCAGGACAGGAGAAAAACCAGATGAACGTGAGCTTCCTCTTCTCACAGCTGCCCGGCTGGAGTGAAGCTAAAGAATCAGTGATCTATGCTTCCCCAGTTTCCCTGGCTACACAATAGGTAAGGTAGGAAGGCTGAACTCGATGTTCACATCTCACAACTGGACGTTGTGAGAGTTGGGAAGAGAGAGGTTTTTTAGGTGGCTGAATTTTTCCCAGACCCCCCATGTACGGAAACAACAAACACCATCTAATCACTTGGTACATGTCCCGTGTGGAGTAGATGTCCAATGGGTGTGTTCTTCCAAATCCAGTGTGGTATTCAATTATGCTGGTGATGGCATTCAGGTTGGCATATTAAACATGGCAGATGAAATATAGGCATTTGTGTCTGCTTCATAAAATTTAAAAAATTTAAAAACACATGGAAAAAGCAGAAGAATAATCACCCTTAGGAAACTGGATGGCGATGCATGAGTCTTATGTTACTACACCTGGGAAAGCTGCACAATCCTAAGGCACAATACCAGACCTCTGGAGGACAGAGCCAGGGGAATGAAGTGGGACAGGAGGAGGGCTGGAAACAAGAAGCCACTGAGAGTCAGTGCAGCCAGTTTAGCAGCCGCACTGAAAGTGCATGGATGCAGCAGCGATAGCCAGAGTGTCTCCGCAGCGGCTCAATCTAGAAACTGCCCCTCCCCACGCCTGATGGAGGATCGGAGGTGGTTGTTTTCTGAAGAGGAACTCTACCCTCAAGAACATCCCTCATCTCTCATAGCTAAATATCAGCTCAAAAAAGAGGGAGAGAGAGACAGAGAAAGAAGTTAGGTCTATTTTGGTTACTGATGTACCTGATGTATTGAGAACATTTCTTGGTATTTAATAACTACTTGGTAAATACTTGTCAAATGAATGAAGGAAGAATGAATAAACCTCATTAAACACAGGGAAATTAATTAAAGTTTGCATACTGAAACTTCCAGCTGCTTTCTGGGACTGAGCTTCCAGGCTCATATGTAATTGAAGAAATCACAGGGGGAAGGCTGGAAACTCACTAAGAAAAAGACTTTACATCTTTTGACATTTTTGGGTTTCCCCAACACAATAATAGCTCCTGCTCATTCATTTCCTGTGGGGCCCACCCATCAAGTCTTGGTCATGGGAATAAAAATTATTATTTTTTCTTATTGTTAGTTCATTCAACAATCACTTAACACCTAAAATGAGCACCTTAGTTTTTGAACACTTATGTTCTTCTAGGCACTAGGAATAGAAAACCGATCTTTGCTCATATGGAGCTTGTATTCTAGAAGACAGACAAAAACAAGGCTGTCAACTAGTAAATCCAGGGCATAGAATGTCAGAGAGTGATCACTGTTAAGAGCAAACATAAAATAGGGTAAAGAGGACAGAGTGTGAGGGTTGATGTGCTATGTCAAGTGTTTAAGGGATAAGGTGAAATTTGAGCATAGAGTCAAAAGCAGTGAGGGAGCAATGCAAGAACAGTTTTGGGCAAAGAATTCCAGGCAGAGGAAAAAGCAAGTACAAATTTTCCCAAGGGGAACATGTTTGGCATATGTAAAGGACTCCAAGTCCCTCAAAGTGGCCTGGTTCTGGACATATTTTGATGGAAAAGGGAATATTTACTGAGGAGAAGGAAGGTGGAGAGGAGGAGTAGGAGCGGTGGAGGAAGGAATCAAGAACTTAGACTTGTTGGATTTTGGAGTTATACTTGCCTGTTGACACCTAAGTTCTGCTGCTATCAGGGGGGCGGTGGAGATACAGTCTGGAATTCTGGGAAGAAGTCAGACTTGGAGTTGTACATTTGTAAGTCATCATCACATCCCATAGTTAGTATTTAAAGCCATGTGATCAGGTGTTATGATCATGATTCCAGTGTAGAGAAGAGCATGTGTGAGCTCTGAGGACACTCCAAAGCCACAAAACCCGGAAGATGAGAAGGAGCCAGTAAAAGAGTTTAAGTGAGGTAAGGGTACGGGGACATCGAGAGAAAGTTGTGCCCTGTGGCCAAGTAAGGCAAGCTTGGTGTGGAGGAGAGTACAGTGAGTTGTGTCCATGCTTCTTCTTGGTTGATGGAGATGGGGAGTTAGAAAGAAACTTTGGATCTAGCCACATGAAGGTCACGTTGACCTTGACAACAGCAGTTTTAATTTAGTGGTGATGACAAATCCCTGAATGGAGTGTGTTCCATAAAGGGTGACTCTTTAATGTTTCCTTCTTATGAACAGTCAAGAATTGTCAGTTTAGGAAAGTTTTCAACATGACAGAGACCAACACCAATAAGGAGAAAGGTATTTGGAGGAAACCAGACATTATATTAATGGAATCATACAGAACTGATTCTTTTGAATCTTTCTTCCTTCAATATATCTAAAAAATGTACCCATGTTCTTGTGTTTATCAGTAGTTCACTTTTTATTGGTATCTAATATTACATTGTATGGATATATCAAAAATTGTTTATCCATTCTCTTATTGATGGTTATTTCTGTTTGTGTGTGTGTGTGTGCAGATATTATAAATTTTCTATACATATTCTTGTCTTTTTGTGAACATATGTTTTTATTTCTCTAGGAGTGGAATGGCTAGGTCATAGGGTAGTTACATGTTTAATTTTAAATAAGTTGCCAAAAAATTTTCCATAGTGGTTGTACTATTTTACTTTTCTATCATTTATGAATATGAGTTCTAATTGTTCCATGCCAATGAGAGCTTGTATTGTTCTTGCCAACAAGAATGTGATTTTTAATGATCGAATGCTATTATTTCATATTATGCACCTAGACCAGCTGGTAGGTGTTGAGATGTCAACCATTAGGTATTTTAGACAGTTTCTTAATTTTAACTATTACAAATAATAGTGACAAAGTCTTTGATTATAAATCCTTGTATAAATCTCATCTGTAAGAGAGATTTTCAAAGGAAGATAAAGCTGACTGTTTCTGTATTGTCTATCATTATGTAAATATCCGGTTAAATTTTTTAACAACAATAATAAAGCAGATAGTGCTAGTGTTGGAATCTGGAATGTCCCCTACAGGCCCAGCAATGTCTTGATTTGTTCCTCAGCATGACACTATTAGGAGGCAAAGAAACCTTAAGAGACTCTAGTGGGAGGTCTTGGGTCCTTGTTGGTGTGCCCTCAAAGGGGCTGTAACATCTCAGTCTCTTCTTTGGGCTTTCTCTCTCTTTCTCTCACCTGGCCATGGGATGAAGGAGCTTCCTGCCATGTGTTCCATGTGGCTCCCGTCATCATGCGTACCACCACAGGCCCAAAGCAGCAGTGGCAATCAGTGATGAACTTAATCCTCCCCAACTGTAAGCCAAAATAAACCTTTCCTCTTTTGAGGTCAATTTATCTCTGATATTTCTTCCAGCACTGGAAAACTAACAAAACTGCAAAAGTGCAGCTTTCTGTGAGCCCAATTTCAAAGTGGTTTTGAAATGCATATCTTAAGTAATTACATTTGGAGTAGGTAGATGACTGAAATTCCAGGGCTCACAGCACTTGAGACAAAGGGACATCCCAAGGTTATAGTCTCTTTCTCTTTCCCTTTTTCTGACTTTCTTTCACTCTCCCTTCTCTTCCCTCCCTCCTTTCTTTTCTCTCTCCACCAACATATTCCTATCTACTCATAATGTCTGGATTCTGAAAGAAAGTTTGAGTTTAGCTGATAACCAAGACATTCCACTAATGTGAGGACATTTTAACCCTGTCTGTCAGTTGAATGGGAGCGTTGTAGGAATGTGGCAGAAGCTGCCAGGTGAATCTACTTCCTTTTCCTCCTCAGCTGGGCCTAACGGAGATGGACATCACCACCTTAACCAGGGCTCACACCTGGGCATGACCAGTCTCCCTTTCCAGGCCAGAGGGGAGGCAGAGCTTTTCTGGTGAGGCTCCCACTTCACCACACATTCATACGGAGAGAATATCATGAGGAACCGGGTACAGGAAGCCCAGGAAGCCTCTGCTGTTCTGGATAATGCAGGTGTGAGTAACTCCCAGGTCCTTGAGGTAAGACCTTCAGACTTCGCCATTTGGAGCCCAAGGGTGGGGTCCGTAAAATACCCTCTGAAAGTATGGTGTGAATTCTGTATTTGTTCATTTTTTTCCAGGGTACAGAGTCTACATTGTTTTCTAGCTGTCATATTCTAAAAGTTGTCTATGATCCAACATAAGCTAAGACTAGCCCAGAATGGGTTACAGAGAGCATGCTAAGTTGAAGGAAGCCTAAAAAGTGTGCAATGGCCCCAAAACCCACTGCCTGAGACGCCTTTTGTGGAAGACCGAGTCTTTGGCTCAGCGTCTGTTTTTCTTCTCACTTTTTTCCCCTCATCTTTTTTTAAAAAAAAATTTATTCTCTCTTTTAAAAAGGGACTAATCTCCCTTAGAGAGAGAGAGAGAGACCACAAGAGAGAGTGAGGGAGGGTCAATTTTATTTAGTTTTACATCTGACCTTTGTTTTCTCCCCACTTAGTTGTGTATGTGGTGCTGGGGTTCAAACCCCAGTCCTTGTGCATGTTAGGCAAGTGCTCCACCACTGAGCCACTGCCGCAGCCCCTCTGTTTATTCTGTAGCATGATTCCCCTGCCTCTTTTCTTCACTTGGATTCTTCTTATTTCTCATCATTTTCCATACCTCTCTTCATTAATGTGATAGATAAGAGGAGTTTGGCTTATAATGGTGGATGTTAAAGTGGGTGAAAATGTCTCCAATTTATTTCTCTAACATCTATTCCTATCATTTGATATCATAGCTCTAAGATACTAGAATTAAAAAGATAAATTCATTTAAAAAGTATTGGCCTAGTTTTCTCTCAAGTCATATTGCATATGACTGCAATGTGTAATAAAGCCTGATGAGCAACACCCTAGGGAGATAATGTTAACATTCTTGAGAAATTAATAGAAACTACTATGAAGTACCAGGAACACATAACCATAAAGTCTGGTTAAATATTATCACTTAAAGAACCATTTAAATAAATGTTATTGATACAATCAGAGTGAATCCTATTTCTTTGCAGAACAAATAATTATTCACAGCAAGAGCAAACATCTTGGCTTTTTATTAATTACAGAACATTTTTTATGAAATAGCTTTTTATGTTTTAAGAGTGCTTCCTGTTTGAAAGTTGTTTCCAAGATTGCATGTTCAAAGATCATCTTTTAATTTTTCTCATTTCTAAAAATGATGTAATGCTTCTTTGATTATTTCAGCATAATGTGGAATTGAAACACAACAGGCTGGAGTTCACACATACTTCCTTTCTAATCTTCTTTAGGAACACATTTCATAATGAGTTCTGGCCTAAAATATGGTCCTGGTTTTCATCAGATTTTTTTTTATTCTATTATTAGTTGAAACGGAATAAAGAATCAAGTGACTTTTGGCTCTTGTTTGTCTAGTGTTCGTGCTTTCATATGGTTTGAATAAATCTGAGGATAGGATTTCATTGTGAGTAGAAGAGTTCAAGGTCCCAGTGGTCTGACATTGCCTAGGGAGCAGCACTTGCTCTCTGATGATTGTATATATATATATAAAATGGCATGCCAGGCGAGCACTCTACCACTGAGCCACTGCTACAGCCCTCTTTATATATAAGTAAATATTAAAGAAAGATTGAAGGCTATGGTTCTTGAGAATGGTCCATCAATGTATTTGGGACATAACTGGTCTTTAGAACATACAAGTATTATTTCATTCTAAATATTTCTGTATTTCTTATTTATAACTGTATAACAAACTCCTCCTAAGTTTTTTTATTTTTTAGAATGTGAATCTACTTACTTGCTCACAATTCTGGAGTCCAGCAATTCGGGTTGGGTTCAGTCAGGTGGTTCTTCTGCTGGTGTTCCCTGTGGTCACTCTTGGGACTGAGGTCCTTTTCCACTTGACTGTGTTAGATGGTCTCTCGCTGTTGACTGGTGCCCTGGTTCTGCTCCACATCATTCCTTTCCTCCACTCAGCCAGGTTGTCTTTCTTTCTTTCTTTCTTTCTTTAAAACAGTTCTTAAAGATTTTTTTAAGAGAGCAAGCAAGAATAAATTTGATTTAATTTTTCATCCAGCCTTAGTTTCTCTGACACTTAGTTGGGTATGTGGTGCTACGGTTCGAACAGGGTCCTCACACATGCCAGGCAAGCGCTCTAGCCACTAAGCTGCTGCTCCAGCCCCAGTTTTCAAAGATTTTTTAATTGGCTCTTTTTATTTATACATAAATATAATTATACATAATTATAAAAGCATGGAATATAATTTGTTCTAATTCAGTCCCCTTTCCCTCCCATCCTTCCTCCTTCTGTTCCATTCCCTCTACTCTATTGATTTTTTTTGCTATTATTTTTTTTAAAAAATTAGTGTGTTATGGATGTACACGATGGTGAGATTCACTGTGGTGCATATATGTACACAGGAAATTTAGGTCAGATTCATTCCACTATTCTTCCCTTATCCCATCCTCCTCCCTCTGCCTCAGTCTCCTTTGTCTACTCTACTGATCTTTCTTCTATTTTGATTCGATGCTCCCCACCCACACCTTTTTCTTATCTTTCTCTCTCTTTTTTTCCTAATTTTGTACTTAGCTTTTGCGTATCAGAGAAAACATTCAACCTTTGGCTCTTTGGGTCTAGCTTATTTCACTTAGCATGATAGTCTCCAGTTCCAACAATTTCACAGCAAATACCATAATTTCATTCTTTTTTTTTTTTTTAAGAGAGAAGGACAATGAGAAAGAGAGACAGAGAGAATCAATTTTTATTGAGTTTTTTTCACATGACTTTTGTTGCTAACACTTAGTTGTTGTATATGTGGGTGCTGGGGTTTGAACCCATGTACTTGCACATGCCAGGCAAACGCTGTAACCACCGAGCCACCACTCCAGCCCCATAATTTCATTCTTTATGGCTGAGTAATAGATATGTATGTATATATGTGTGTATGTGTATATATATATTTTTTCTTTTTTTAATTTGTTGGACATAGTCTTACATATTGGAGGGAATCTTTGTTACATATTCATGAATACATGGATATTGACAAAGTAAGTTAAGACCAATCCTAGTCCAGGAACTCCCCCACTTCCTCCATTCCAAGATCTCATGTCTTCTCTGTAATACCCTCATGCTATAATTGGGAATGAGCATATACATGTATACTAATTTTTGAAATTTCTGAGTTTTTCTGCCTGCCTGTGATATATATCATATTTTCTTTATCCATTTATGTGCTGAAGGGCACTTAGATTGGTTTCATAGCTTGGCTATCATGGATTGTGTGTGTGCTGCTACAAACGTTGAGTCGGCTCATCTCTATAGCATGCTAATTTTAGATCTTTTGGATATATGCCAGAGAGTGAGATAACTGGGTCTTATGATGGTTCTATTCCTAGTTTTTTGAGAAATCTCCATATTGCTTTCCAGAGTGTTTGCACTAATTTGCAGTTCCATCAAAAATACATGAGTATACATTTTATCCCACATTCTTGCCAACACTTATTATTATTTGTACTCTTGATTGTCATTCTGACTGGAGTCAGATCAAAGGCCCATATAGCTTTGATTTGCATTTCCCTAATTGCTAGAGATGTTGAACATTTTTTTTCATATAATTGTTCACAATTTGTATTTCTTCTTTTGATAAATATCTTAGTTTTTTTGCCCACTTATTAATTGGGTCAATTATTTTTTGGTGTTGTTTTTGGAGTTCTTTCTATATTCTTAATTTTACAGTCCTGAGGAACAGTTGGCAAAGATCTTCCTTCATTCTGTAGACTCTCTCTTCATGCTCTTATATGTTTCCTTTGCTGTGCAGAAACTTTTTAATTTTGGGTTTCTTTACATGGTGGGCTGAGTAGCATTATCAGGAGGAGAGAATGGAAGCTGAAGGGCCTCTTGAGATCAAGTCTCAGATGTCTCACCTCACTTTTCCTAACATACTCTTTTTTTTTCTTTTTTTCTTTTTGAACAATCATACAAGTTTTTAACAAAATAATATAAAATGTGTATAGTTTCTGGATATTAGATTTACCCCCAATAGTGCCCCCTCAATTACCCACACGTATCCCTCCCTTCCCTTACCCACAATATCTCTAAAAAAAGTATTAGGCTGTATAACATTACACCTTATCTAGATTTAACACATGATAATGGACCACCTTTCCGAATGGCCAGGGTCTAGTTGCAGCCTCCACAGATGAGTGGAGACATTTGACCCTTGGATCTCTGGGTTAAGCTGATTTTACTCAGCATAATTTCTTCCATAGCCATCAATTTACCTTCAAAGGTTGCAATATCATTGTTTCTAATTGCTGAGTAAAATTCCATGGTATATATGTACCACAGTTTTTGGATCCATTCATCCAGTGAGGGACATCTGGGTTGTTTCCATAGTTTAGCAATAGTAAATTGAGCTGCTATGAACATAGGTATTGCTGTGTCACTATAATGTGCTGATTCTAGATACCCTGGAAAGATACCCAGAAGTGGAATAGCAGGGTTGAATGGTGGGCTCATCCCTAGTTTTTTGAGGATTCTCCACACTGCTTTCCAGAGGGGCTATACCAGTCTGCAGCTCCACCAACAGTGTGCCTAACATACTCTTGATTATAGGGCCAGGCTCAATTCAAGAAGAGGAAAAATAAACTTCACCTCCTGATCAGAGGAGCCTCAAATTTGCATCATAAAGGAGCATCCATATCAGGATGCGAGGGCTGCTGTGGTCACCATTGCAAACAATCTGCCACTGCATCTCTTGAAATTAAAATAAAAACCACACTTTCTCACATCCCTGCATCATCTGACCCTGCCCGCCTCCTTCTCAGTCTTGTGCTGTTCACTCTTCCTTTTTTTCCTCGCCTCCTTTCTGTTACTCATAGGTACCCACCTGTCTGAGGTGCTCCTTCCTCAAATTTTGGCTCCTTCTCACCATTGTGATCTCAGTTCATTCAGAATGTTTAAAGTTGCCTCTTCTACTTTCCTAGCTTCTTCTTAATTTATGATGTATATAATTTTTCTGTTTTATTTGTCATTCTCTGAAATCATCTCATTTTAAAGACATATGCTAAAGTGAACATGATGGCTGGTGCACTCTTGTAATTCTAGCTAGTAGGGAGGCTGAGGCTAGAGGAATTGTGAGTTTAGGGCCAGTCTGGATGACTTAGTCAGACCCTGTCCCAAACCCAACCCAAACCAAACCAAACCAAACCAAACCAAACCAAACCAAACCAAACCAACCAAAGTGATTATTTTCCCACAAGAATATAAGCTCTATGAGAGATAGGACTTTGCCTTCTTTATTCCTGTATGTATGTACAGGAATTATATGGTAGGCCAATAGTAATAGCCAACCTTGGCTATACTTTAGAACCACCTGGAAGGTGGGGTGATGCCCAGATTGCAGACAACTTGTGTGCCAAGTCATCCCAGATGGCAGTCAAGGTTAAGAACCCGACTTCGCCTGAGAAGGGATATTTCAAGAGGTGGAGGAAAGAAGGCCTCCCTGCTAGGAGACTAGGAGGAGCAAGGGGATAAGGGAATGGATGTTGCAGAATGAACAATGCCAGGAATGCCTGTACACTCGATTCAATTAGCTATTGGAATAAGGACTGTTCTTCCTGAATTTTCTCAAGCTAGTTCTGATTTGACATATTCCATTTTCCACTTAGGCCAACAAAAAATCTTTTAACATTTCATCCAAATTTCATTTCCAAGGCAGAAGCAACACAAAAACTGTAGTCTAATGACAATTTTTGTTCTTCAGAAAATATATTCCCCAATATGGGAATTATCTTGAAAAAAGCCAGTTTTGATTTATAAGTAGAGCACAGAAATGATAGAAATGGTGTCTTTTTAAAATTTATTTTTATTAGTGCATTATAGTTGTACATAACAGGATTTATTGTCACATATTCATAGATGCACACAATACAATTTGGTCAATGTCCCCCACCCCTGTACCTACCCCTCTACATCCCTCCTACCATACCCCAATCCCTTACCTCTCTTCTGGGTCCTACATTTTTCCTTATGATTGATTGGTCTGCTAGAACAGCTTGGAGATTAAGGACAGGAGGAAGAAAGAGGTAGGAACCTCATGCAGGTTGGTGCATTTATCCAGTGAATGAGGGTCAAGTGGATATGTGAGAGGTGTTTGGAAGAAAGAAGAAAGATAAAGCTCACGAGGAACTAGCAGTGTCGTAGCTATAACAGAAGGGTGCCTGTGCCCATCTGGGTTGACTTATTCTGAGTGAGCATTAATGTTGATTAATTTAACAGAATTAACCTCACTTGGTGCTGTGAGTTATCTAGGGGGAGGAAAGTGATGAAGAGTAAAGACAGAAATCCATTTTCCTGGTACCAGTTTCCAAAAGTCTAAAACCTTCTTTTGAAAAATCAAGATATATTTCACACACTGTGAAATTTACTCTTTGAAAGTGTTGGGTTCACTGCACTTTAGTATATTCACAAATTGTGTGATGAATATCACTAGCTGATCCAGGACATTTTTATCCCTCTGGAAAGGAATCCTGTCATTGGTAGTCACTCCCCTGGGCCTCACTCCCCTCCCCTAGCAGCCATTCATCTACTTCCTGCCTCTATGGATTTGCCCACGAGGAACCATTCATGTATTTGAGATCATAGGGCCTTTTATGGAGGGCCTTTTAATTTAGCATATTTTCAGGGTTCATCAATTGCAGCATGAATCAATACTGTGTTTCCTTCTATGGGTACCTAATATTCCATTGTATGGATATGCTGTGCATTTTGTTTATTCATCAGTTGATTGACGTTTGCGTTATTTCCACGTTTTGCATATATGAATAATGCTTAAGCCCTTTGCATCTTTGAGACAGCCCTTTCTGTGCTTTCGTCAGCCATTTTCAACATTTAAAGTATATGATGGAATCATCTCATTGGCTCACACAGTTAGAACGAATGGCTAGAACTCATCCTCCCTGCTCAGAGCCTGTTCCCTTTGCTTTCTTCTCCCAGGGGTCTCAGCCAATGGATTGCTCTGTTATATCCTTCAAGTCTTTGCTCAGATATCACCTTCTCAGTCAGATCTTTTCTGACCTCACTACTGATAACAACACCTCTGCATCTCCACTGCTGCTTGCTTCACCCTCTCTGTTTTATGTTTCCCTTAGAATTTATTCTAGCTGGGTGCGGTGGTGCGAGCCAGCAAACCTGGAGGCTGAGGCAGGAGGACTGCAAGTTCAAAGCCAACCTCAGCAACTTAGCCCTAAACAACTTAGCACGACCCTGATCAAAATAAAAAATAAGGAAAAAAAAAGGCTGGGAATATGGCTCAGTGTTTAGCACCCTGGGTTTAATCCCTAGCATCAAGAAAACAAACAAACAAATACAAAAAATAATGTATTCTATTGATATATTTTATCATTTACTATCTTTTTTTATTAGAATGTAAACCTTATGAGGATAGGAATTTTTGTGTGTTCCCTTTACTATGATATCCCCAGCACCTATAATTGTGCCTGACAGATAATAGGTGTTCATTAAATTTATGTTGAATGAGAAAATGAGCATGTTTCAAGTAGGATGCTCAGACTATCTAAAACATCTAATTTATTTTTGGCTGCAAGTAGAGCTATACAGTGCATAAGTTTATTTTACTCATGCTGATCAAGAGTTCTTTTTTTTTTTTTTTTTAAGAGAGAAGGACAGTGAGAGAGAGAAAGAGAACCACTTTTATTGGTTTTCGTCGCCCTGACACTTAGCTGTGTAGGTGGTGCTGGGGTTTAAACCCACATCCTCCCTCATGCCAGGCAAGTGCGAGTCACTGCTGTAGCCCTGATCAGGTGTTCTAATGAATGAAAGTGTTTGACTAGGTTCATTAGACCAATTAAAAAAAAAAGGAGTTATCACTTGATGCATACAATTTATTTGGTAGGAAAAAAAACATGGGAAAACAGAGATTTATGTTGGGGAAATTAAGGAGGAAACAAAAGAGAGTGCTTAGGGATCAGAAGTTTGGGATCAATTGTCCGAGAGGGTCTTAGAGCAGCTGGTTAATTGCTAAAATATTCCAGGAAGGGAAAAATAAGAGCCATGTCCTAAATAAACGTTTATCAGCCCTTATCGTTTGACTCGTCTGTTCAAAGGTTCCCGTGCAACTCATTTTGGCAGGCAGCACTGGCATAAAACAGGCAGCAGTAAGTGACAAAGGTTTTATTTATCTCTGTTATTATCTGTTGACTTTCGAAGGGCTCAGTAATGAGCTGCAGCAGATTAGCTAACCCATCAGAGGGGATGAGGCAAGGTCTCGGGAGGCCCTACCTTCCCTCAGCGGCTTTTCATGCTACAGGTGCCTGAACCAGACTCAGAGAGGGACGGAACCCATTCCAAGCCACCGCTAAATAAGAACCTGGTTAAAGTAAAATGAAACTACTAATTTGGGACAGTTCACAGTAACTGTGCTCTGATCACACCAGGTGTGTTCATATATTCTATCACCTTGTGAGATAGGTACTACATTTCCCATTTTATGTTCAAAAGACTAAGACACCCAGAGGATAAGGAACTTGTCCAAGGCCCCAGGTAAGCGGCAGAACTGGGGTTCAAATGCAATTGTCTTTGACTAGGAACATCTTTGACCAAGTCTCCAAGTGGGAAAATCTCTTTCTCTGAAGGTCTCATAGTTCCTGTCCCTTGACATTCACAAACAGTAATGTTGGTGTGAGGATGATAATAATGATAGCATTTATGGAGTGTCTACCAGTAATGGCAGCTTTCATTCTAGCTTTGGGGAATACATAAATGAAGAAAAGAAGAAAAATCCCTGCCCTTGTGAGGAACTAATGAACATAATGTTGGATTGTTTTCTAGAGTGTGATAAAAGTGATGAGGACAAGAGAGCGAGGTAAGGGGGATTAGAAGTATCCATGTGAGCCAAGTTCCAATGGGGTGTTCGGGGAGGGGTTCACCGAGAAGGCACTACCAGAGCAGACTCAAGGGGGTAGAGATGCAGACATCTGGGGCAAAATGTTTGAGGCAGAGAAGAGCTAGTGGAAAGGTCCTGAGGTAGGAATATGCCCCGTGGGTTCAAGAAACATAAAAAAAAAATTACTGTGACTAGAAAGATGTGCAAAAAGGGAGTGAAAGGAAGGCTCTGAGGTCAGGGGAAATGGATTGCGTGGGGTCCTACTGGCCACCTGACCTGTAAGATGTTAGTCCTTCCTCCCAGTGAAATCAGATGAGTGACAGCATTCAGCTTGTATATTAAAAAGATCCTGGGGCTGGGGCAGGGGTCAGTGTTTACGGTGCTTGCCTGGCATGTGTGAGGACCTGGGTTCAAACCCCAGCTCCACATACACAACTAAGTGTCAGAGAAACAAAAACCAGATACAAAAATAAATGAAGTTGATTCTCTCTTTTTCTCTCTCACTCTCCCTCTATTTAAAAAAAAAAAAGATCCCTCTAACTGTTGTCTTGAGGAAGGTGAAGGGTGAGAAAGATGGTCAGCAGACAGGAGTCTCCCTCAATAATCTAGGTGAGAGCTGATGATTGCTTAGACAAGACGCTAGCAATGGAGAGAGGGTGGCGATTGGGTGCTGGGTTAGATTTGTGCAGGGGATTGAGAGAAAAACATGAGTCAAGGTTGCCTGCTGCTTTCCCACCAGGGATTAACCTGAATCCTCTAAGCAGCAATGCCACAAGGGAATGGAGGGTTCAAGAACATTCACAAAGTATTTTACCATCTGTGGAGAAACCAAAATGTTGTTAACTGCTTCATCAAAGCAGGAGCTCGATACACGTTGCAGTGTTTTAATTCAGAGTAGCAAGAATCAGAATCTAGTGCCTTCACCTCTCTCCCTGATCCATGACATGGCAGACCATGGTTAATCAGATCACTTCACCTCTCTGAGCTTCTGTTTCTTTTTCTGTATATGAACTCTACAAGGACAGACACTGTTAGGATTACTGCAGGGCCCAGGCACTTAGAAGGCTGCCTAGTGCACAGTAGGTTCTCAATAAATACTTGTTGAATGACTACTTGAAAGAGAATGTACTCAAGACCTACTCGGATCCATGTGAGGTTAATTATTAGTGAAGGAAGCAACTGCTGAGACAAGCAGCTTTGGGGGAGGCCTGGAGTCACAGGATAATTACTCTGCTTCGATTCAGCCTGTCATTTCTAGTTGTTCAAATAATGAAATAATGAGGATGTCCCCTTGGAGTGTCCAGCCTCCGGTGCTCAGACACATTTTCATAAGCCAACAGCACCTGGACAACTTACGTAAGGACGGTTTTGATGAGGATCTTTTAAAAATGAAGAACATCTGTTCTTTTACCACTCTCATTAGAGAATTTCTCTGCACCATAACTCAGATCACTGGTGAAGCTGACAATGAAAATTTACAAGGTACCCAAAGCCAGGGGGACTGAGTTTGAATTGAGAGTCGGTGAATCAATACACAAAATCACCTGGAACTGGCTACAGCCAATGCTCAGGAAGCACCAGCCATTCCTTATTATCCAAATTCTTCACCACCCTCCTTTCTTCTTCCTCTCCCATTTTTCTCCCTCTATCCCTCCCTTCTTCACTAATCCATTAATTTTGTTTTCTGACACCTGTTTGTTTTTTTTCACATTTTTTATTGGTGCGTTAAAGTTGTATATAATGATGGGATTTGTTACATATTCTTTTTTAAGAAATTTATTTGTTGAACAATCAAACAAGCTTCTAATGAAATAATATAATATATATATAAATTCTGAAAATTAGATTTACCCCCAAGTGCACCCCCCCCAATTACCCACCCTTATCTCTCCCGCCCTTACATATTCTTACAGGCACACAATACAGCAATGCAGTTTGGTCACTTTCCCCTCCTTCCTCCCATCTCCCCATCCCTTACTTCTGCTGATCTTCTTTTCCATTTTTTTTTATTCTTTCTATTTCTATTAATTGTGTGGGAATTATTTAGAATCTTACAGGTACAAAATACACTTTTTTCTTCCCTGCCTTTTCCCTCCCATCCTTCCTCCCTTCTCCCCTTCTCCTTCCTCTATTCTACTAGACTTCCTTTAGTTCATCTATTAATTTGTATTTGAATGGCTTTTTTATGTAATCTGATCATTTCCTCTCCCTTTCCTTATTTTACTACTCCAGCTTCCACATATGAGAGAAAATATTCAACCTTTGAATTTCTGAGTCTGGCTAATCTCACTCAGCATGGTATTTTCCATTTACATCTGTTTGCCAGCAAATGCCGTAATTTCATTCTTTTTAATAGCTGCCTAGAACTCCAGTGTGTGTGTGTGTGTGTGTGTGTGTGTGTGTGTGTATGCGCGCGCGCGTACACCCCAACTTCTTAATCTGTTCATCTAATAACAGGAATCTGGGTTTATTCCATAATTCAGTTATTGTGAATTGCACAGTTATAAACATTGATGTGGCTGTGTTGCTGTAGTATGCCGATTTTAGGTTTTTGGGAAGATCCCAGGAATAGGACAGTTGGCTGAGGAATCATCATAATGCTTTCTAGAGTGGTTGTGTGTTTGCAGTCCCACCAACAATGTAGATGTGTTCTTTTCTCCCCACAACTTTGCCAGCATTTATTATTGTTCATGTTCTTGATCTTTGCCATTCTGAGTAAGATGAAATATTTATGTAGTTTTGATTTGCAATATACTTATTGGCCTTGTGTTTCTTCTGTTAAGAAATCTCTATTTAGTTCTTTTGCCCATCTATTAATTGGATTATTTGTTTTTTTTGTGTTAAGTTTTTTGAGTTCTTTGTATATTCTGGATATTAGTCCCCTATGTCAAGGGTAGCTGGCCAGGATTTTCTCCCATTCTGTAGGCTCTCTATTCACAGTCTTGTTTCCTTAGTTGTGCAGAAGCTTTTTAGTTTAAGGGCATTCCACTTATTCAGTATTAGTTTTATTTCTTGAGCTTTGGGGTCTTGTTAAGGAAGTCAGTGCCAGCTCCTATATGATGGAGTGTTGACCCTGTTTTCTTTTAGCAGTTGTAAGATTTCTAGTCTAATTCCTAAGTCTTTGATCCATTTTGATTTGAGTTTTGTGCAGGGATAAAGATAAGGATCTAATTTCATTTTTCTGCATTTGACTATTTGGTTTTCCCAGAACATTTTGTTGAAAAGGCTGCCCTTTCTCCAAGATTTATTTTTGGCACCTTTGTCAAATATCAGGTGGTATAGATTTGTAGATTTGTCTCGGCGTCTTCTATTCTGTTCCATGGGTCTGCATGTCTATTTTGATACAAAATATCATGCTGTTTTTGGTACTACAGCTCTGTAATATAGTTTCAGGTCAGGTATTGTGATGCTTCTTGCTTTACTTTTCTTGCTTAGTATTGCTTTGGCTATTTGGAATCTCTTATTCTTTCAAATGAATTCAAGAATTGTTTTTTCTAATTCTGTGAAGAATGTCATTGGTATTTTGATGGGGATTGCATTAAATCTGTATAGCTTTTTGGTGGAATGGCATTTTGGCAATATTAATTCTGTCTATCCAAGAACATGGTATGTCTTTCCATCTTCTAAGATCTTCAGTTACTTTCTTCAGCGTTTTATAGTTTTTGTCATAGAGCTCTTTTACCTCTTTGGTTAGATTAATTCCAAAGTGCTTTATTTCTTTTTTGAGGTTTTGTGAATGGGATAGTTTCCCTGATTTTGTCCTCAGCTGAATCACTGTTGGAGTATAGGAAAGCTATTGATTTATGGGTATTGATCTTGTATCCTGCTACTTTGATAAATTCATTTATAAGCTATAGAAGTTTTCTAGTAGAGTATTTTAGATCTTCTAGATATAGGATCATATCACCAGCAAAGAGAGAGAGTTTGACTTCTTATTTTCCTATTTGTGTACTTTTCTTTTCTTTTCTTGACTGATTGCTCTGGCTACTGTTTTGAGGACTATATTGAGTAGGAGCGGTGAGAGTGGACAGCCTTGTCTCATTCCTGAATTTAGTGAAAATGCTTTTAGTTTTTCTCTATTTAAGATGTTGTCCTGACACTTATTTTGAGGCAGGTGCTATGGTACATGCAGGGGATATGGAGAGGAATGAGACAATGCCCCTGCTTGTGAGATATCCATGTGAAATCAATCAGAAAACAGTGTGTAGGGTTGGGGATGTAGAACCCTGGGTTCAATCCCCAGAGCCACAAGGGGAAAAAGTGGAAATGGCATCATCAGTCCATGTAACAAAAATGCCAGAGTAGATGCCCTTAAGTTCTCCAAGACATTTGAGGCCCTTTTTCTCTTCCTATTGAAACAAAGGGTTTTTAGCCTCCATCACATGCACCGTGGGAAATCCAGTGTCCTATCTTAAGTTTTGTGAGGATTCCCAGTGGTCAATTCTTCCTCCAATTTTTTTCCCCTGCTCTTCATTTGTCATCTTGTCTTCTACTTTCTCTGTGCTGTCTTTGAATAGATTTACTACAAGCAATCTTGAAGCACACTAACTCAAAGTTACTGTGGATGAGAGATTTTTCCTGTGTGTTTTTATTTATTTTTGTGCGTGTGTGTGGATAATGGAGAAGGGCATATAATTTCGTTAGAGAAGAAAGGCAACCTCGCGTGCATGTCAGAATTTACTGTACTTTGAAATATATTAGCCCTTTCCCTTAATTGCCCCATCATGGTCCTCATGTTTAATGCAGACTATCTGTAAAATATCTAAAATACAAAAGAAGAAATGCCCATGATTCCCATAATGATAACATTGTTAACATTTTGGGATATTTCTGTCTAGTCATTTTTTTCTTGTTAATGTTTCTAGAGATATCTATTTCTATTTATTATCTATCTATAATCTATCATCTATCCCTCCTTTGAATTATTCCCTATTAGCATATAGAAATCTTTCTCATTCTTTTTCTTACAGCTGCATAATACTATCTTACATGAACACATCATAGTTTATCCAACCAGTGTTCTAAATATAGGCATTTATATTTTGAAATTACAATAATGTAATGAATAATATATATACATGTGTGTGTAACTCTAGGTAGTATATCCTTTTCTCAGAGACAGAGAGGGAGAGAGTCAATTTTTATTTATTTTTCATCTCTTTTTATTTTTCCAACATCATGTGGTGCTGGGGATCAAACTGGGTCCTTGCACATGCTAGGCAAGTGCTCTACGTCTAGGCAATTGTTCCAGTCCCAAGATAGTATATCTTCAGAGTAGATTTCTACAAGTTTGATTGCTGGTTCAAAAGGTGAGTGGGATGAGCTGGAGTGGTGGCTCAGCGGTTACGGTGCTTGCCTGACATGTGTGAGGACCTGGGTTCAAACCCCAGCACCACGTACACAATGAAGTGTTGTCACTACGAAAGCCACATGAAAAACTAAATAAAATTGATTCTCTCTCTCTCTCTCTCACTGTCCCTCTCACAAAAAACAAAGGCAAGTGTGAAAGTATCTTTGTAATGTGTTGCCCAATTTCTTTCAAGAAGAATTTTACTACTGACCATAGCCACTGGCAATATATGAGGGTGCCTGTTTCCCTAAGTCTTGCCAACAGGAAGTCTTTAATTTTGATTTCCTGGAAGTAAAGAAATGAATGGTATCTCCCTGAACATTGACTTCTGTCCCCTCTACTGAGCAAGATTGCTGAGCGAGTTCTTTATGAATAATATTCCTTGTACCGTGTCCTGGAAACTGCCTCCCAGCGGTGAGCTGAGCAATTGCAGGGCTCACCTGTTTTCTTAGGGAAGGTATTCCTAAGTCCTATTATCAGATGCCTAAAAAATTGCATATGTTTTGTCCAATTCTCTAGTTGTCAAAAGCAAAAGCATAATGTCAGTTATCATGGTTGGAAGTGTAAGTTGGTTCAAACGTTCTTCTAACATGTTCTCTGGACGTAGGAAAGATAACCAAAGACCAGTAAAGCAACAAAAAAGATTCTAAATAGACACATGTTCTTAGATTGCAAGGGTCCAGAAAGTGAAGGCATTAAAATCCACCTTGGAAAAATTCTTAACTCAAAAAACAAAATAAGACAAAATTAGGAATTTCTACAGAGGGAGAAAAAAAGAAAGGGACACTTTTTCTGCAAAAGAAAGAGAAGCTGGGTAGTGATAGATTTCTAATTACCAGAGTGCTAAAAGAAGATAGACTAAATTTTCAAAGGCCTAAAAAAAATTGACTTAGAACCTATATTTACATAAATAGGCAAATTAGAATATGAGCAGTAGTAAAATTTTAAGAGACTACTATGAACAAATTGATAGCAACAAATTTGAACTGGATCATTTTAGAAAATACAGATTACTAAAATTATAAAATAGTATAGAAACATCTAATAAATCTATATTCATAGAAGAAATTGAAAATTGATTTCATTATGTATTTATTTAAAAGGTCCGGGAGTATCTACAGGAGGGTGTTGTTGAGCTCAAAGAAGAGATGACAAAACATGGAAAGGTTTCTAACTCATTTAAGGAGGCCACAGGCTCTGTTCTCAAAGCTAGATGAGGATGGATTACTAGCAAGGTCTTGCCTGGTGACAAACCTTGCCAATTATGGAAAATTGATAGATTAACTGAACAAAGTTATCCAGGTAACAGAAGATGAAAGAGAAGTCTAAGTTGTCACAACTATAGTAGCTGCAGAAAGCAGCTCTCATCCCAGTGAGTGAAGGCATAAGGGGAAAAGCTGGATGTATTAAAATGTGGATATTTGGAAGAAGGCTCATGACCTGAACCTCAGATCTCCGAGGAACAGCTGCTGCCCTGGCTGTACTGGTGTCACTGATGAGGCTGCTTCTGCTAATTTTCAAGAACCACAAAGTGGATTCAGTGGTTCTCGTGGGGAAATGCAACTGCAGGGGTGAGGACACAGCCCTGGGCTATCACACGCAGGAAAAGGAAGCACACAGGAAGATCCCTGTCGGCCTGCTTGGAAGGAATGAATCTTTTCTTCCTCCGCTAGCCTTGCAGTCTTCTTTGTCAATTAGAGCCTATTAAGTAGCCAGCTGGTGAGCAGGGTGAGGTGGTGCATGCTTGGAACCCCAGCAACTTAGGAGGCTGAGGCAGGAGGATTGCAAGTTGAAAGCCAGCCTCAGCCATTTAGCAAGGCCCTGAGCAACTAAGAGAGACCCTGTCTCAAAATGAAAAATAAAATGTGGCTCAGCAGGTTAAGCACCGTGGGTTTAATCCTGGGTTAAATAAATATAAATAAAGTAAAATAAAAGAAGCTAGCTGGCCAACAGAAATGTGGTTTGCAGAGTTGTAGCCCTGTATTGCATATCCATGGGTAGAAGATGGGCTTGGAGCTGAGAGACTACAACCTAACAGGTGACGCAGGGGACACACACACAAAAGAACATTTATACCCATCCCATTTAGAAATGGATGAAAATCCCTCAAAAACATTAGCAGAAGAATGTATTCCACCCGAAAGGAAGGCATCATATGTAACACCAAGAAATACGTGCCTAAGCTGGGAGTGGCATAGTTACCGGATATTTAGCCTCAATAACTTTTCCAATATTAAAAACAATTTATAAATGTATTGATTTAGTGCTTTTGGTTCTCTTTCAGTACTGTACTAGGAACGAGGCACTATGCTATTTCTCTACAGACATGATTTATTTCCCAAGACAATTCTGTGGAGTTGATATTATTATCTCCATCTGGCGGATGGAAAGCTGAAACTTAGAAAGTATGAGAGACTTGCTTAATTTCTCACAGTTTCTAAGTGGTGGATCCAACATCAATGCCGACTCTGACTTCAGGACTCTTTCCCATGCCCTTTCCTCTTCCTTGTGCTAAATTAGTTTACCTTGAACATTTCTAAAATTGCATTATTATCTCACATAAAGTATCCTTTGACCTCATCTTTTATACTATGGTCCAGCAGAATACTGTGCCCTTAAATCACCAACAGCACAAGGAAAGAATAAATGGATTATGTGGATAATGTAATATCAGTGAGCCTACAAATATTTATTCTAAGTGAAGGGAGAGGGATAACTTATCACATCCATTCACAATTAAACTTTTGCCAAAAACAGGAGCTAGAAGAGAAATTTGAAGTTGGCCAGTTTGCTAATTTGGTGTGTGGTGTTGTCAAAATTATTCATCAGCTTAGCTTCATGCTGACAAGCAGTTATTTCTCCAGGGCCAAGTGAATTTCATGACCTAAACCCACAGGAGCCATGGAAACTCTTAAGCACAGAATCTAAAGATGTTCACTGTATCCATCAAGGGATGACTGCAAATGAATTCTTGATGGGAATATTGGGGTGAATAAAATGAATGGAGGTCCCAGGAATTTAAAATTTTGTTTTTGAAAACCTATGGCCTCAGTTTTTTTTTTTTTTTTAAAGAGAGAAGGATAGAGAGAGAGACAGAGAAAATCTATTTTTATTGAGTTTTTCACATGGCTTTTGTTGCTCTGACACTTAGTTGTGTACGTGGGTGCTGGGTTTGAACCCTTGTACTTGTGCATGCTGGGTAAGTGCCATAACCGCCGAGCCACCGCTCCATCCCATGGCACTAATTTTATCCAAATATTTGAAAAGATTTGTAATTAAAGAGCTAAATTGATAGTTTCGAGTTGCATTCTTTTTCTTTCTTTCTTTCTTATATTTTTTAAAAAAACACTAGTTTTTGGAGGAGTTTAGGTTCACAGCAACATTGAGAGAAGGGTGCAGAGGTTTCTAATGTATCCATTACACCTCTCCCACACGCATAGCATTATCTACAATGGCAACCAGAGCGCTACATTTATTAAAAATAAACTCATATCCATGCATCATTACCACCTAAAGTCTGTAGTTTATACTAGGGTTGAGGCTTGGGGTTGTACATTCTGTGAGTTTGGACATACACACAAAGATATTAGTATACCAGTAGAGTATACACAGTATTTCAGATTTTTAACTTATTTTTAATTTATTTCTTTGTGGTACTACTAAATTATGACTATATGATTATTAACATCGCTTGGGCTAGTCTTTCTCATACTCCTTGGCAGATTCCTCTCTCTTTTATTTGTCCTTTTAACATTGATATTTTTTCTGTCAGAGGCCTTCTCTACTGGTTTTCTATACATTTATCACTCCAGTTGCTAAGTGTGTGCAAAAGATATCTGTTAGGGAAGCTTTGTCTAAAAATGTCATTTGTCCCCAGTAATGGCCTAACTGATAATATTTAAGTATTTCAGAGAACAGTAAGTCTGGAGACAGTGCATTTTAGAGCTATTTGGGGCAGAGAGATGTTGTCAGGCATCTAGGCTTGTTCCTTTTAGCTCTGCCTCACAGCTTCAGGATGGCAGCTAACACTTCAAGCCTCAAGTTCTCACGTAACACATTTAAAGTGGGAAAGAAGGGGTTTTTGAAGGTGGAAGGAATTTCTTTTCATGTGGCTTTCTTTGATCAGGGAGCCACATGAAAATTCGTTTTAGAAGTTTGCCAGTAGATTTCTCTTGACTTAGAAATGGATCATATAAATAAGCTCAAATTTGTCAGTGGTAAAGATATGGGAATTACATGGTTGACCTAACCAATTTTTATTCATCGTTTGAACTGAGCATGTCACTGCCTGAACAAAGTTGGGCTTATATTAGCAAGGAAGATGGGGAAATCATAGCACAGTTGTGTCAAAGAAAGCACTAAAAAGCCCCAATGTCTCCAACTCTAATTTACTTCATGGAGACCTATTTATGAAAATTCTTGCAAAATGTCCCAAACCTCTCAGATGCCATGAACTTATCATCATTGACAGTCCTCTGCCTAAGAGGATGGACTCTGCGCTACCATTCACATAGTCGTCTTCTTTTATTTGAATGAAATGAATGACATTGGCCTTCATCTAGTAGCCCAGAACAAAGCCTACATGTATGCTTAATATAATGCAGCCCTTAACCTTCATATTTGATCAACAATTTCCTATCCGATGTATCTTCTAAGTGTAACTGAGGTCATTATATTTTATCTTTCCTTCCACAAAAGTAAGTCAATTAAGAGTGACTGATTTGCTAATGAACCAACTCATTCATACAGTAGTCACAAAATTTTCTGATTATAGCTTTAATATCTTTAATGGAACTGTTCACCAGTTTTTAATAAAAAATTTTAAATTTTAGGTACTGATAATAACATTTTTAAAAATTTAAGCAAATTCTCTTGGTGTGGGACCCCTAGATAGAAGTCATGAAGCAAGACTTACATGCCCTGGATTATTGGGGAGAGGGATGCAATCCTACAGAAAACAGAAGGAAGGAAAACAGGGAACATAGCAGAGCAATACCAGTTGGTATGCTGCCAAGCTCAGGTACACCGCCACAGAAAAATGAGACCTCTTCCTGAGTGGCCATGTGGAGTCTCCACTTCTCAGAACAGTCCACTGTGGGAGAAAAAGGGCCACATTGACCTGCAAACTCACTTCCATCTTTTGCCTCATGGTAAAAGTCTGTCCTTCACGGCATTGAGTATCCCTCACTTGTTGGTTCCATTGCCAGCCCCTTGGGTGGCCCAATGAGAGATTGCAAGGGATTCGGTGAGGTTGGATCTGCACATCGGACCCACTGCAGCTCCGTGCCTCGGCCCAGTCCTCATCCCTGAGGAGACTGAGAAGATTGGAGATGTTGGGATATGAGGCCATGGTGGCAGGAGCTGGGACATGAGCCATCTCTACGATTGCTCCAGCCTGGGAAGAAAGGCAAGTGGCCAAGACTGGGGAGCATGTGAGGAGGAGCAGATCTGGAGGAGTACGTGAACTGGGTTCATGTCATAAAATGTGAGAAACTGGAGCTGCAGCGTTGGCTCAGCTTTTGGAACGTTTGCCTGGCATGAGTGAGGATCCCAGCACCACATACGGAATGAAGTGTCGGAGAAACAAAGGCCAGATGATAAAAATAAATAAAAATTGATCCTCTCTTTCTCTCTAGCTCATATTCTCCTTCTTAAAAAAAAAAAAGTATGAGAAACTGATGGAAGAACCCTAAAAGTACTTAAGAATGGAAGAACAAAGAAAAAACATACATACAGAATTTCAGTTACTTCTAACATGTCTCTAAATACTTTGGAGTGTCATTTCTGCTTTTTCAGAAATGGATCCCCTCCCTTTTCCCACCAATCTCTCAACTGGCACAAAAGCCTAATTTGTTATTCCTAGAATTAAAACCTTTAAATTAAAAATTTTATTTACTGCTCTAGATTAAGCATTGTACTTGAAAAGCAAAACTTTAAAATTGTTGGCTTTGAATACAGGCAAATGTTGTCATGATTCCAGGTAGAAAAAAATTTTTTTAAAAAGAATTTTTAATCAGTGGACAAAAACACAATTCATAGAGAGAAAGAATTGATATAAAATGTTTAAATCCCATGCACCAAAGTTAAAAGGCTAGGTAGGAAATATTTGGAAAACACATATCTATAATAATTTAAGATCTCAAACGGGTAGAATAGCTGTACAGGCTACGGACAGAGCTTGGTGGAAGCGCTCTTACCAATCCCCAGCATTGCAAAAAGCATAACAGAAAAAATAGTTA
The DNA here is from genome assembly GCA_004027875.1 of Aplodontia rufa. Taxonomy (NCBI): domain Eukaryota; kingdom Metazoa; phylum Chordata; class Mammalia; order Rodentia; family Aplodontiidae; genus Aplodontia; species Aplodontia rufa. Next base: position 16,295 of record PVKS010017082.1, on the reverse strand, counting down.
CCAACAATAAGAAGTCTAGACAGTTCAGTAGTAAAGTAGGCAAAGAATTTAAAGAGACAAATCACAGAAAAAGAAAACTGAATGGCAAAGACACCTAAAAAGTAATCAAAGAAATACAAATAAAAATGATAACGAGATGGTATTGTATGCCTGTTACATTGCAAAAGTCAAAAACTCTAAAAATATCATACACTAGAGAAGACATACAGAAATTAAAGTATAATTTGGTACAATAATATTTATTTATTTATTTACTTTTGGTACCAGGGATTGAAACCAGGGGTACTTAAGCCACTGAGCCGCATCCCCAGCCCTTTTTATTTTTTCTTTTGAGACAGGGTCTTGCTAAGTTGCTTAGGGCCTTGCTAAGTTGCTGAGGCTGGCTTTGAACTTGCGATCCTCCTGCCTCTGCCTCTGCCTCCCAAGTCGCTTGGATTAAAGGAGTGCACCGCTGTGCCTGGCTGGTATGGCAAGTTTGGAGATCCCTTTACCAAAGTCTAAAGTTGAAAGTATGCTTAGACTACTACAATTTCATTTATTAGGCACACACCATAGAGAACATTTGGACCTGTGTCCTGGAGTTAGATGTAAGAATGTTCACTACAGTGCTGATTAAAATAGTGAGAAAAGGAAAACAACCTGTATACTCATCCATGGTAGAAAGAATGCAATCAGCAGAACTATAAAACAGAGTTAAAACTAATGAGCTAGGACCTGTTGTTGAATGGAAAACAAGTGGCAGAATGATATTCGTAAAATTTTGTTTATTTAAAGTTTGGAAACACCCGGAAGAGTCCTACAAATGGCTTATGATCAGGTGTGTAGTAAAAATGTGAAAACACTCAGAGGCGACACAAAGCTTTTGGTACTGGTTGCTTTTCTGGAAGAAGGAAGGAGAAGGGGATTAGGCAGAGGTAGGCAGGGCTTCCAACTCTATGTCAGGTTTTATTTCTTTCAAAAAAGAACAGAACCAAATGCGATAAAACCAAGAATTCTTGATTATTGTTTTTGGTGAGTGTTTTCTTGGGGGTTTTAAAAAGTGTTTTCTGAATGCTCCGAGACTTCACACAAAAACATTTTTCGAAAAGAGACACAAATCTGAAAGCAGCAACGATTATAAACTTATTGAACTTTAAGTAGAAAGCTTAAATTGAACTTAAATGTAAACTAAAGTTAAACATGAAGTATTACTTACTGGGGTCGAAAAAAATCTCATCTCATGTAAACTGCTAAAATTTTTATTTATAACCCAAACCAATAGAGATTTGTTGGCTTCACAGAGTCTGCAGGATGATTCTCCATGAAAGAGGAAAACAAAAAAAGAGAAAGGAAATGAGCAGAACTTACTCTAGTGGATAATCCGATTAGAATGCCTGTCACATTGTCTACTGATGCTGCTGTTTGCCAATGTCTGTGTAAGGAAGGCAGGATACAGTTTTAGTGGCTGTCACCAAGAACTAAAATAAAAGTAGCTCAAACAAGGGAAAAGCCAATTTCTCTCTCACAGAAAAGTCTAAGTACTCCAGGACTGAAATAACAGCTCTGCAATGTGAGGGACCCAGGTCCTATCTTGTTGCTCAGTCATCTTAATATACAAGGTCTTCTATGGCCCAAGATAGCTGCTTAGCTTTCGCCATCGGGTCTACATTTCATCAAATATGAATGAGGCAAAAAAGAAGTGGAGGGCGTGCTCCATGGCTAGTAAGTTGGTTACTTCAGCTCAGGATTTATTCTTTGACTATACCTAGTTGCCAGGCAGGCTAAGAAAGATGGTATTTAATCTGGATCTCCATCTGCCCAGCTAAAATTCAAGAGTACTAAGTGAAACAGAGAGAATGAACACTGGGAGAAAAATAGGAATTTCTACTCAGAGGGCAAAAATAATTCTTTAATAGCTACTGAGATTCTTCTTAGGGAAGGTAGTACTTTTGTTTATGGAAATACTTTTATGGATCATTTGTAGTAGGGTAACAATGAGAAAGAGAGGGTAGAATAAAAGAAGTTTGGATATTTCCCTGCATAGTTATATGAAGGTATGTGGGATTTTGTTTTCCCATGAAGAGTGCCAAGATCCTTGACTCAAACCTGGACTCCCCACATTTAGTGAACAATTCACAAATGAAAGTACAGTCAGTCCTCTGCGTTTACTGGTTTCTGCATCTGCAGATCCAACCAATACAGGTCCAAAAAATTTTTTTTAAAATATTGTATCTGTCCAGAACATGTACAGATAACTTTTGTCGTGATTCCCTAAATAATACAATATATCAATTATTTCCATACCTTTTGCATTGCATTAGGAATTATAAGTAGTCCAGAGATGATCTGAAGTACACAGGAGGAGATTATGCCACTGTGTACTAGAGAATAGAGCATCCACAGGATGTGCAGGGCAGCTGTACTCAGGACCAGCTCTCAGGTTTACACAATTCTTGCCTGTGAATCCAGTTTTGGAAGAGTCACTTCTCAAGAGTCTCCTGGGTTTCCAGAGAGAGCAAACTCCTGGCAGGTCGCCTCCACCAGTCCTCCAGCTGTGCCACAGACCTGCTGTGGGCTCCCTAAACTCAGTCTCATCTTGGCGGGTGAGGTTTGTCCTTCTCTGCCCAAGCTCCCCCGATGAGTAAGGAGATGGCCCCACACGAAGGCCCCACATGAGAACATGGCGGGAGCTTAATCCTTTTGGGTTAATTAAGAGTGTTTGAGAATTTTGGTGAAAATAACCACAAAAATAGTCATGAGGAAAATAGTTGATCTCTGAAACGCAGATCTGGCTTTGAAAGGCCTCTGAAAATCAGCCCACAGATTTTAAAAGCTATTGTTTTGTGGCTTCAGGCACAAAATTGCATTGAAATTGCTAAGATTTAAAGAGCTCTGTATCTCAATCAGACTCAATAAATGATACTCACTCATTCTTTCACTATGGTAAGTGCCTCATAAGATAACTTGCTGTATTTGACACTGTCCTTGCCTTCTTGTAGCTTGTCATTAATTCGTTCATTCATTGATTCTACACATATTGAGCACCTAGTGTATTTGTGCCACCGAGAGGAATAGGAGAGGAATAGAAAATGAAATCTCCTTCTAACCCTCAGGGGGTTCGCCATGGGTGTGTTAGTCATCTTTTCATTGCTGTGACCAAAATACCTGATGAGAGCAACTTAGAAGAGGAAAGGTTTATTCAGGGCTCATACTTTGAGAGATCTCAGTCTATGGTTGGCCAACTGCATTGGTTTGAGCCCAAGATGAGGCAGAAATATCATGGTGGAAGGACTTGACACCTCATGGTAGCCAGGAAAGGGAAGGGGGGCGGAGAAAGAGAGAGAGAGAGAAAGAGAGACTAAGATATAGAGATCTTGGCAGCAGGAACTATATAGAAGCCCCCAATTCATGCCCCAGTGACCTGATTCCTCCATCTTATCTGTCTATGGTTACCACCCAGCATAATTAAGCTAATCCGCAAAATCAGGTTACAGCTTTCATAACCTACTCATGAGCTTTTGGAGGACACTTCCTATCCAAACCATATCAGGGGGAGGCAGTCATGGAAAAAACAATTACAAGAAGGTGTGATGCGTGATACGGAAGAGAAAGGCTTGATGTGGCCATGCTTGTTGATGGCAAATACACAACTTTTAAAGCCAGAGTCATTTGTGGTTATCTTTTAGATTAAAACACACACAGCCATGAACATTAAAACACACACACACACACACACACACACACAACTGCAAACTGGGAGAGCCCTTCTGGTTTTTAAAGCATCTGTGATTTTTCTGGTATTGTTTATAGAACAGAGCCTGAGAAAATCTTTCCTGCTAACAAGCCAGAATTTAGTTTATAATTAGACAAGAGGGCTCAGTAACAAGGGGTAATGGGACATGGCCAAGAAGGACCAAAAGGAAATAGTTTAAAATTAATTTCAATTTTGAGTTTAAAAAAAAGTTCCATTTATTTTCCATGGAAACCAAACCCAACTCATCTTGGAGACTGGGTATTTGTGAATAGAATTTTTTGTTTTTATTTACCTAGTTTTTTTTGGTTTTGTTTTTTGGTACTGGGGATTGAACTCAGAGGCACTTTACCACTGAGTCACATCCCCAGCCCCTCTTATTTATTTTCAGACAGAGTCTCGTTAAATTGCTGAGGATCTCGCTAATTTGCTGAGGATAGCCTTGAACTTGTGATCCTCCTGCCTCAGCCTCCTGAGTGGCTGTGACCACAGGCGTGCGTCACCATGACTGACTTATTATTTACCTGTTTTAATACAAGTAGTGGCTGTTGAACACTTTTATTTAGCAGCAGGTTGTTGCTGCTGCTTTGCTATACACTACCTTGTTTAATCTTCATAAACATCGCTTGTGGGAATTCTTAGCCACTCCATTTTACAGGTAGGGAAAACTGAGGCTCAGGAAGGATAATACTGCTAGTAGGACAGAAATGAGGTTTTGATACAGTCTGTGAGATTCCTAGCCTTCCGGGCTTAATCCCTATTCCACAGTGTGACCCAGATAGTATAATTTTTATTATAAAACTAATTTAGTTGTTTATCATCTACATTTATACTCTGCTGACTACCTCCAAGAGACAAATCTAACAAAACATTATAATAAATATAAAATGGAAAAGAAGTTACAGTAAAGATAGAGGAACTCAAGAGCCCTTTGAGGTATGAACAAAATCATCAAATGAATCATTTTCTACGTAAATGTTAATTCAATGAATTAAAGAATAAATCAAAATAAAATTAGTATTTAAACATGGAAATTCCTGGAAATTAGAGCAAACAGAGAAACACGATGAGTCATATATCTAGCATCAGAGAGCATATAACCTTAGTGAAACAATTTATTGCATGGCCTTTACAAACGAAGTCACATAAATGACAATGTCTTCAAGAGCAGTATTTCAGAAGAAACGGAAGCAACTTACGTATGAAAATTATTTTTTGAGTTTTTAAAAACCATATGGCAAATCCTTATAAAACCTTCCTATGAGGAGTTAAGCTAATATTCTCTAGCTACATCTTCTATTTTGCTAGTTGATATAATAATTGAGCTTTCAGGTTGTAGAATTATAGGACTGCAGTTGATAGAAAAATCAAAGATATTCCCCCAAACCTAACAAGCTGATGGAGCCAGCTATGAGGCTCAGTGGATAGTGAGAGATAATCAAGGCAGAGACCTAACCCACTTTCATTTCCCTTTTCTATTTTCTTCTTCTACCTTTTTTTTTCTTTTTTGGTACTGGAGATTGAACCCAGGACTGCTTAACTATTGGGCCCCAGCCCCAGCCCATCTTATTTTTTGAGACAGTGTCTTGCTAAGTTGCTTAGGGGCTTGGTAAGTTGTTAAGGCTGACCTCAAACTTGTGATCCTCTGGCTTCAGCCTCCCAAGCCACTGGGATTTCAGGTGTGCGCCACCACGCCCGGCATTCTTTCATCTTCTCATGTTTTTTGAGCACAGGGACAGATACCAAGATTAATAAGAATGACTCTTACACTTAAGGAGCTTATGTTCTTTTCTGTTACTCAGTAACTATGCCTGCATCCTCACAACCCAGCTATTAAAGGTAGCTTTCCTGAAATACAAGGAGGGAGAATGAGATGGGACTTCCGTAGGAGCAGCTAGTGGATGCCGTGTGTGTGTGTGTGTGTGTGTGTGTGTGTGTGTGTGTGTAGGGGATAGACAAATGAGACTATTGCCCCGTGCAAGTTGAAGGACACTGTCTTTTATGATTTAGTTGTAGATTTTTGTGCCCGGACTGCTAGAAAAACAGCCATGTTTTCAGGTCCAGCAGACTCTCCCAGATTCCTCTAATTCCTAGAGGAGAAAAATCCCTCTGCCCCAGAGATTTTCCTGTGTGGGAAAAGCGTGTAGTGTTGGCAGACTGGTGACCCTTGGTTCAAACGTCAGTATTTGTACTTGGTAGCTCTTGGCTTTTTAGGCAAGCCCTTTAACTGGCTTCAGCTTCCTCAGCTGAACAGGATCTACTTTGGAAAGTTTTCTATAACTATCAAAGTAATTAAATGAGAAAAGGAAGGTCCATAGGTGACAAGCCTGATCACTAGCTAATTTTCTTTGATTCCTTTGTGGTAGCATGGAGATTTAAATGATTTACCTAAATTCCTTTCAGTTGCTTTTCACTTTTATGCATGTATTCCATTTTGTTCTGTCTATGCAAAGTGGGTTTGGAGTTTACTGGATAATATGATGCGTGAAGACAGGAAGTCCATCAGTCCTGTGCACTGTCGAGCAGCCAGAGCCAATAAAGATGTACTGAATGAACGGATCGATTAACGCATGAATGAATTAGGGGGAAATGGGGACATCCTCATCACAGCATGCATCACAATTCCTGATTTGGAAAATATTGTCCTTCCAATATAGGATATCTTCTATTTTTTTTAGAATATATAAAATATGGAGATTATTTGTCCATAAATTTAAGTGTATTGTGGTCAGAGAATGTGATATATAGTGTGTTAGTTCTTTGCAATATATTATAACCTGTCATGTGGTGTGTGATCAGGTTTTTTAAAAAATTTTTTATTAATGCATTATAGTTTTACATAATGTTGGGATTAGTTGTCACATATTCCTAAATGCACACAATTCAGCAATACAATTTGTTCAATATCTGCCCTCCCCAGATAGCTTCTATTTTTAAAAGGACTGAGGGGGTCTGATGTCTCCCCACCCCATTGCTAGCCTTCTTGATAGTCAAATATTCCTTTTTCTGGTATTGCTAAAGAACTGTTTAATTTTGTAATTCCTTTTTCCACTTATTTCCTTTTACACCTTAGGAAGAGAAACTGGACTCCAGTTCTGATGATAACATCAAAGTTCATATGTGGTTGCTATAAATACCTTACTCATTTTAGCATGTAGATAGTAACTTCATTTTTTTCACATTCAGTGATTAAGTCCAGGGAAAACCACATTTGCTGATAGATGGTTTAATATTATGCTTTAAGACCAATAGTTTAACAAATTAACCATTAATAAAAAGCCTAAAAAGCCCATGATTCACTGTACTTGATCAATGTCTGTGGATTCACAGAGAAGATATTACCAGAAGATTAATAGAGACTGATGTTAAGAAACGAATTTCAAAAATCAATTAAGACGTTAGAAGTCCACTATTAATAAGTATTGATAAAATCAGAAAGTATGGGAGGAACTTCCAAGAATTTTCTTTAGAGCAACATAAAGGAAGAGGTATTGAGAAAATTAAAGCCAGTAATTAAAACCCAATGCACAATTTTTATACAGCTTTCTGTATAAAATAATGCTGGGTCATATTCTGATGATAATCTCATTCTCTTTGATAAATACAGTAGCAGAGAGGGATAGTACTTTGAAAACGTGCTTTGATTAAATAGCAAGGTGTTCACTCTTCTCAACTTTATCTGCGGTATCTGATCTACAGACCTGATGGGTGTACTCACTTCCTTTGCCTTGCAGCAGGAAGGAGAGGGCTGGGCTGACAACATCTTATATCTGAAATCATTTATCATTCTGCAGCGAGATGCATCTGCCCGCAGTGTCACCTTATCTCATATCTTCCTAGTGTCATGTATAATGATGAATCATGGTTGCCGGAGAGTGATTTGATTTCTGAAATGTAAAAGCTCAGAGATTAGTATAGATATTCTGCTAATCTTTTGCCTATTGTCCTAGTCCAGTTTATAAGACATGAATCTGGGAGTGTATACCAAGGGGTAGCATCTGATTGGTTGAGCTGGGGAGAAATTTACCTGACCTGTAAATTTCCTGAGAAATAGTGCCCTTAAAGGCCACAGACTGCATGGTCCAGAAGGAAAATTTCACCCACGACAGCAGAGGTGTAGAATCTTCCATTAAGTAGGTCTGAATCTCAGACCAGAAAATCAAGGCTGTTTTCCATTCTGTCAAGCAGGAAAGGAAATAAATCTTGGTTCATGTTAGGATTCTGCTCCAGTGTGGTCTCAAGATCTTACCCTCACCACCCACGGTGTTTGCTACCAGAGTGTCCATGGTCACCTGTAGTCAGTGATTCCCACACCACACTTGGGGTATCAAATCTTTGGAATGACTTGGAACCTGTGGGCTTAGAGCCCAGACTTTCTAAAAGCCCCTTGGAAGTCGTTCCTATTGCCCAAGACAGAATGGGACACACATTCTCACTAAGCTCCTACTTCCCAAGCTCCGTAACATCATCCCTCGCAATCACCAAGTGCTGTGAGAATCCAAAGGCAGAATAAATAGTCAGCACCCGAAGAATGCAGGGGTGCACACACATACCTTAACACACAGAGAAATGCATAAAAGAATTTTATATCACAAAATCATCAATCAAGAGGAAAAGCTCAATTTAATTATACTTCCTGTTCCTGATGCTATGTTTGGAGGATGGTGGTGTTGGCATCATATTATTCTCAGTACCCTTCTCTAAATATCTTAATCTAGAAGGTTCTTCTTTTCATTCTCTATTTGCAGGTTCCCAGCACAATTCCTTAAAGAGGACTCTTTTCTTCTCAATTGGCATATTTATGTGTGTGAGAAAAGGTAAAACACAAGATCTATCCACTTGTAGAGAGTGATTAGTTTTTAGAGGCAGAGAACACACACACACACACACACACACACACATACACACACACACACACACACACACACACTAATCTCTCCATTACTGTCCTGCCTCGCTGGTCAGGACTAGAAATTATAAAATGATCAGAAGCAAAATTTGAAAACTATTTCTTTTACTTTACTCAGGATTAAGGCTAGCAATCACAACTGCCAGATTAAAGGGGGCCTGTTGTTTGCATATTTATGAGCAAAGTGCCCAACTCTTTTTTCTGGCAATGTATTTCAAACCATAGTGATTTTTTTGTTGTTGTTTTTTCATTTGTCTAAGTTGGAAAAAAGAGTTCATTCACATTAATTTTCTAATGCTCAAGATATATTCCTTTAAGAAGCAAAGTACTGGGGCTGGAGTGGTGGCTTAGCGGTTTTGGCACTTGCCTGGCATGTGCAGGGATGCGGGATTATACCCCAGCACCACATATACAACAAAGTGTCTGAGCAACGAAGGCCAAATGAAAAACTAAATAAAATTGATTCTCTCTTTCTCTCTTTGTCCCTCTCTCTTAAAAAGATAAAGTACTTAGCTTTCTTTTCTTATTTTTTTATTTTTTGTATTTTTGCCACTTGGAATGGATTTTTTTCCTAAAATATATTTCATTCTCCTCTGCATTTAAAATGAAAGATATAGGACACAACTCATATTTTTCTTCAGCCTTTCCCATCACCTGCACTTCCAGTACTGAGAATGGAACCCAGGGCCTCATACATACTAGGCAAGTGCTGAGCTGTATTCACAGCCTGTTTTATTTTGTTTTTTTTAATCTATTTTATTAAGGAGTTGAGTTATTGTACAATCATAAATGCATTTAAAGTAACAATATGATATGTTATACACTTAAATCAGATTACCCCTAGATCCCTCCCTATTCTCTCTCCCTCTCCCCACCCCCACTACGTATCTGTGATTTCCCTAGATTATATGTTACTACGTCTTTGTTTGGTCTAATATATGAGATTAACCACCTTTCACCCAAGCCTGGGTCTAGCTCCAGCCTCCACAAATGAGTGAAAACATTCGACCCTTGACTCTCTGGTTTGGCTAACTTAGCTCAGCATGATTTATTCATCGCCATCCATTTACCTTCGAAGGCTGCAATTTCGTTGTTTCTAATTGTGAGCAGAACTCCATGGTATATACATACCACAGTTTTCGGATCCATTCATCCTGTGAGGGGCATCTGGACTCACTTCTATTTTTACTTTGAGATAGTGTCTTGCTAGGTTACCCAGACTGACCTTGAATATGAGATCCTTTTTCTTTAGCCTTGGGTGTAGCTGGGATTACAGGCACGCATCACCGCAGCTGGTTCTTTCTATAGCTCTTGAAACCTTGTTCTCATCTGGGTTTTATACTAAACAGAATCTCCTGGTGGTTTTTGGAGCATTTCAGTCTCTTCAACTGGTGTTCCTCCTCATGGCGCTTTGAAGTTCTCACCAGCTTTTCTGGTTTGCTGATGAACACCTGCTGTTGGTGAGGATCCTTACCAAATTCCTTCTAGGACAGTTCTGGACTGGGGACCGAAGCTTGGCTTTGTGACAGCCATTTTAATGATATAATCTACTTCTATTGAAAAGGGAATATTAAATGTTAGGCACAGTGAACTTTGGGTCCTAACCTAAACTTCCTGAGACACCAAGATATAAACAATTTAATCCATTTTTAATGATGAGCAAGTAGATCCTCAGAGCCATTAAACAAACTTGCTTAGCATTGCCCCATGTCAGAGGCCACAGTTCTTAAAATGTACACAGGCTTTTCCGATTGTGGTGCACAGTCCACTGTTGGGTCCTAAAATCAGTCTAGTGAGTCAAGAAGAGTGTTCAAAACAATGAAGTCATGAAATAAAATAGAAAATATCAAAATAAGTGACACATAGAAAGTCCAAGTATTTCTCGGTAACTTCCATTACAGTTTCGTGTGTATGAATGTGTGTGTTTATACCATATTGTGATATGAAATTTATTTATTACTGGGTGGGGATCACAGTCCAAATTTTTGGATTAAAAAAAAAAAAAACCCTGCTCTGCACTGAACTTTTCCAGAGGGTGAGATTGTTAGAACTGTGATTTTTTTTTTTAAGAGAGAAGGACAGTGAGAGAGAGAGAGAGAGTCAATTTTTATTGAGTTTTTCACATGGCTTTTGTTGCTCTGACACTTAGTTGTGTACGTGGTGCTGGGGTTCGAACCCATGTACTTGTGGTTGCTGGGCAAATGCTATAACCCAACCGCTGAGCCACCGCTCCAGCCCCAAGTTGTGATTTTTTTTTTAATAGCTGATACCAGAACTCCTGACAACCAAAGCAAATGAGATGAAAGCTCTGTTATTTTTTTTCCCCCAGGGCTGAGGACCGAACTCAGGGCTTTGCTCATGCGAGGCAAGCTCTCTGCCACTGAGCTAAATCCCCAGCGCCAAAAGCTCTATTATTTATTCCAGGAAAGTTAGACTTTCATTAGGAAGTTGGGTACATGAACCTATTGATGAGGCACATAGAATGTTTTCTTGGATCACAGACACCTTCAGGGACTATCTCAAGCGACCATTCAAATCACTTAAGATGTTTGTCATGATAAACATTGTCTCTTATCCCCTAAAGGACAATGGCTGCTGCTTAATGGGAATTTAGTGTGTGTTAGATCCTGTTCTAAATGCTGCACACAGGATCTCTTTTAATCCTCGTGACGACCTTGTGAGGTTGATACTATTTCCCAAGTCTTCAGATGAAGACACTGGGACCCTGAAAAGTTGACCAACTTGCCTGGCAGAATGGAATTCAAAGCAGGGTTCATTTCCACATCTCCCAGCCTAATCAAGAGGGAGGGAGAGCAAGACCGCATCTTCCCTCACAATCTGTTCCCTCGGTCTTTAATAACTTTGTTTTCTTTTGACAAAGATGTTCTCTGAATCCCATTTAAATTACTCCTGCGGCAGTTGAAGCCCTGTCCCTATGTCTTTGTGGTGCTTTGTGGCGGCAGAGAACAGCTGGTCACCACTCCACTGACAATGAATGGTGAGACAGCCATCAAGTGGGGATGTAATTGGCCTCCTTCAGAACCAACAATCTCAGCGTCTTGAGCCGTTCTTCCTTGGTCCTATTTTCTCCCAACCCTTCAATTACTTCTTTGTTTCTTGCCCCGTCCTTTGGGGATAGCGCCGCAGCTTAACTCCTTATCAACCCTGGATGTGGGGACAGGACAGGTTTGGGCATTTCTGGTTGATATGCCTCTGAATGGCCCTAGAATGGGCACCACTGGGCCGACTGCTGCCTCGAGGAGCCCTGAAAGTGACCCCCACCCCAAGGCACATAGACCTTGGCTTCCTAGGTCCTCAGATGTGCAGGACGCAGGCACCTGCCGTGATCTTCACCTACTTTGTGGTTCACTATTGTTAACATTTGACCCAGCCTCCGCAACTCTGCCCCTTCCCTTAGAACGCCCCTCCTGTGCTGCCCAAATAGCCTCACAACTTCCCCCGCTCTAAGGCTCTCCCCGCTTGCTCAGCTCTCCCTGACAGTCACAGGCCGGACTCACCCACCTCTGAGCAGCTGCATCTCGTTCTATTTTTCTCTAAGAACCTTTTGCTTCCTGCCTCAGAGGTTTATGTACATGCCATTTCATTCCTTTGTGTTACCAATTTATAGTTTAATTAAAAATAAGTAATATTGCATATGTATAATCAAAAGGTAAAAGAAAAATAAGGCACACAACAGTGCACATTTTTGCTAATACTTTCTCTCCCCTGTGACAGGCGATTAGAATCACCAGTTTCTTATATTTCAATGTAGATATACTCTACAGATTTAATTAGTGATTTTACTCACACATGCCACACATGTTTATGTATATTACACATTCTATTTGTGATAAATATACTCATACATACATACATTTACACATGTATGTGTCATCCACGAAGTGGATAGCTATTACACACACTTTTCTGTACTTTCCAATTAATAGTATAGCATGGATTATATTTTGTTTTAAGTTTACAAAGAGATTCCCCATCTTATGGTTGCATAATATTCCATTCTATGAATGAACTCTAATTTATTTCATTAATCTCTACTGAAGTACATTTGATTTTCAAAGCATAAAATTTGGAATCATACTACCTTCACGGAATTTTGGCTTAGTCACTTGGGCAACTTAGCTTCTCATTATCATTACAATAGTACCTCCTCTTAGATTTGTTGTAAGGGCTGTTAGTTAATGTCAAGGAGTTACAACAGTGTATGGCACATCATAAAACCCAATAAACATTAGCTATTGATTAGGATGTTTCCCAAGTTTTGCTATTGCATTCTGTGTTGCAGTGAATAACCTTGAACATAAGGGTGATATCCAAATATTTAGCAACTATTTCAGCATAGGCACTGATTAATCAGAATGATGTTGGCCACCATGCTGAAACTTCCAGAAGCTCTCTATTATGTGGTGTTTGCCTCTTGGCTTGCTGGATTGCAGCAAGGTCTGGGGACTCTTGGGAAAGTTTGGATGGCAGGACAGCAGTGGGGTATTGGGTGGGTCACAGAGCAGCTTCTTTACTAACAAATAAGCATTTCAGTGCTTTTAACACTAGTTCTGAGGCATACCAGGTGAGGTTAGCTCTGTGTTCAAACATCATTTCATGTATATACACACACATATATACACACAACATATCTGTTTATGCACATATATCTTTTAGTATTAATTACTATATATTTGTGCAAGAATTAATTTCTAGTGGAATTGCTAGGTCAAAGGTTATACACACTTGCAATGTTTCCTCCTTAGAGACTGAACCAATTCATATCTCCTTCAGAAATGTGTAAAAGTTCTTGTTTTGGTAAATCCAATTTTCAGAATTTATATATGTATATATTAGATTATTTCAATAGAAGCTTGTTTGATTGTTCAAAAAATACATTTCTGAATAAAAAAAGTTCTTGTTTCTTCATTCTTGCCAGCATTGTATGTTAATAAACTTCTTTTTGTCTTTGCCCATCTGAAAAACTATACTTTGGCCTAGTCATAATTTGCATTTCTCTTTCTAATTAGGTAAAAATATCTTAAGTGTCTAACAGCCATTATACTTTCTTTTTTATGGTTCTTATGATTGAACGCTTTTTTATATGTTTATCAGTCATATATACTCTCTTCCCTGTCTAGTGTCTTTTCATATGCTTTTCCCATTTTTCGTTTTTGTTGTTGGTCTTTTATTGATTTGTAAGAGCTCTTTATATATCATATGCCATTCATTCTTTTACTTACCTATAGAAATTTATTGATAATCTACAGAAGATGTGGTGTTTTTCTAGGAGTAGGATTACAGAAACTAAAGTAAATAAGAACATGGTACTTATCTTCAAGGAACATTCAGGCAAATAAAAGAGATCAGAAAAAATATTTGCATTAAAGAATTAAAAGTTATTTGAGAGCAGAGAGGAAAGGTAGCATTTGTATGGGCTGTGTCTGATTAGGGACTTCTGTAAAAGATGTTCAAAGTCTTTGAGAAGTAGATTTTTTTTAAGTGCTAGGGATTGGATCTGGGGCCTCCCACATGCTAGGCAAGCACTCTACCACTGAGTCACATAATTTCAGAGTCATTTCTGAGGAGACTAGCATTATGATATTCATTATATCTGATTCTCCTCCATATCCAGGCCTGTTCCCAGCCCCTGCAGCTTAAAAGGGATAGTGTGAACATATCTTCACTGGTACTGCAAAGCTCTAAACCTACTCTCTGATGACAAGTAGCTTCATTTCTCTTAAAAAAAGAGATCTTACTGTTGAACTATCAGCTAAATTTCCCCAGTAGGTAGGGGCCTTTCCAATGTGGTCTTCTGTTCACTTTATTAATAGCCTTTTAACAACTCTGTGCTTTAAATGCAGGTTGGACATAATGCAGCACTCAGGCCCAACAACAGTGACCTTCATCTTTCTATTGTTTCTTTTTTTTGAGAACCTACTGTGAATGTTTCACATCCAATTAACCCATATAGCCACACATGGCTTTAAGTGGGTCATCCTATTTTTTACAAGAGTTGAATGCAGTTTGGACAGCCTACTCCAGTTGGGGTTTGAACAACTGAACACAAGCCCTGGGCAGAACAAATGTTCTAAAAGGCTAGAAATTCTCTTCCATGTGGTTCTTGTGCACTGCTGATTCTTCGAAATGGCAAATGCTGGAAACCCTCAAAGCAGCTTGTACCTTATCCACAAAGGTGGGGAGATGCTACTTCATCTCTCACCATGCCAAAGAAAAGAATTCAACTTTCCTATCAGGGAAATGCATAGTATTTGAATTTATGGATGGGACGAGTTGCATAATTTGTGGGGCTCAATGCAAAATGAAAGCATGGGGCCCCTTATTAAAAATTATTAAGAATTTCATAATATCTAATAATAATTTCATAATAACAGCATCTCAAACGCAGTCTGGGTGAGCCACAGACTCACCCAGACTGCGTTCTGTTCTACAACCATAGACAGAATGAGGCTGATGTGTGTGGAAAGGGATGTACAGGTTATTTGCAAAGTCCTGTAATTTTTTCCTAGCTAATTTTGAGTAACTTTTAGAGTTCTATCACACTTTCAACAGCACCATTTTCCCACCAGGGTAGTGAATGGGATTTATTTCCTTTTTCTGTTCCCTTGGCTTCTTCCCCTCCAAATTATGCTGTGAATCCAAGTCTCTTGGGCCTTTATCCAATGATCTTTTGACTAACCAGTGCTTTTCAAACTGTCGAGACCATGAACTTATAATCCTGCTCCACTGAAATTGAGTTGTTGTCAATACAAGTGAAACACAAGTTCTGTTATTGGATATTTACCTTCCTATTGCAGTACAAATATTTGCTATATCATTTATTTCCATACTATTTCATTAAAAACAGACACCAGTCATGACATGCAAAATTGATTTTACGCAGCACTAGTGGCTTAGATCACACAGTTAAAAAATATAGGTTAAATGTTTATGTTGCTTCCTACTGAGAGGAGTAGGTAAAGACTGGGAACCTCTCTGAAAAAAGGAACCATCAAGACCCTGATGTGCTGGTGAAAGGGCAGGAAATAGACAAATTTGAACGCTATTGGGGGAATATACATTGACATAACCTTTCTTAAATGGGTCTGCTAAGTTTATTGGAGAGTCTTACAAGCATATTCACTCTGACTCAACAATTCCACCTCTAAAAATCAAGTCCAGGAACTAATCATTGATGTGGACAAAGATTCAGCTACAAAGAGTAATCAGTGCAATATCATTTATAACCGAGGAAGATTAGAAACAAGGTAAATGTTCAACAGTTGGAAATTGGTCAAACGAAGACATATATTTATGAATTGCATATTATATTCAATTATGTCATAAGCAATAAAAGATTTAGTGACATTAAAATATTTATGATATATTAAATTTGGAAAGTTGATATAGCACAGCATATATTATATGATGCCATTTTTTGAAAAGAGAAGACATGGATATGTTGAGTTGCATTTAAAAGTTTAGAAGAAAACACACCAACTATTTACAGTGCGTTCTATGAATGAATATAGGGTGTTCTAGTCTAGTAGGGCTCAACAAAATACCATTAGACTGAGGTTTTACCAACAGAAACTTGTTCCGTTCTGGAGGCTGACAGTTCAAGACCAAGATGCGGGTACTTGCTTCTTCCTGGAG
>PVKS010017081.1:0-42703 GCA_004027875.1 Aplodontia rufa | reverse complement strand
ATGTCCCTCACTGGAAGAATGGATCCAAAAACTGTGGTACATTTATACCATGGAATATTACACAGCAATTAGAAACAATGATATTGCAGCCTTCGAAGGTAAATGGATGGCTACGGAAGAGATCATGATGAGTAAAATCAGCTTAACCCAGAGATCTAAGGGTCGATTGTCTCCACTCATCTGTGGAGGTGGGGACTAGACCCTGGACAATGAGAAAGTTGGTCTATTAGCCTGTGTTAAATCCAGATAAGATGTAATGCTTTACAATCTAATACTTTTTTTAGAGATATAGTGGGAAGGGGAAGGGTGGGATAAGGGAGGGCAATTGGGGGGGCACTCCTGGGGGTAATTGCAATATCCAGAATATATACACATTTTATATTATTTTGTTAAAATCTTGTAAGGTTGTTCAAAAATAAAAAATAAAAAAACTAAAAAGAAAGAAAAGAAAAATGATCACATTGGTTAGGCTTTAACTTTTTCACCCATAGATTAGAATGCACAGATAAATTTATAGGATTAACATTTATAGGATTGGGGCTGGAGCGGTGGCTCAGGGGTTTTGGTGCTTTCTGGAAAGCACGAGGACCCGGATTCAAACCCCAGCACCATGTACACAACTGAGTGTTGGAGCAACTAAGGCCATGTGAAAAACTACATAAAGTTGTTTCTCTCTTTCTCTGTCTCTCTCACTATCCCTCTCTCTTTAAAAAAAAAACATAGGATCTAAGATAGCTATAGAGTATTTGGTAAGATTACAATAACAAAATAATTTTAGGTTAGTAGTTAACAGGGTATGGGAGTTATAATAGCCTATATCATAGTTTAGCTAATTAAGAAACTTTTCATTTATGCTAAGATATGTCCTGTAGCATAATGTAGTACAGTGACCTTTAAGGCTTCTCTTATCTGGTGAGGTAATGGTTTACAGAAACATCTAAAGGAATTTAGGGAGACAGAATTTGGTGAAGTGTTTGGTCTCTGTCCTTTGTAAAAGCAGGTTTAAACAATATGGTCAATGTGGTAGGGAGGTTGAGGTCATGAATTATACTAATGGCTGATGCTTTAAGTATTTTTATGTCTGATGCTCTGAAACAGTTTAAACCAAATAGTTACATATGGTTATTGTGGTGGGGAGGTTGAGGACATGAATTGTACTAATGGTTGATACTTTAAGATTACTGTGAAACTGAAGAGATGATTGTACAATGAAGCTGATAATGAATAGCTTGTTTGTACACCTGTATAAAAATATTCAACAATAAAGAACAGATGGCATTTTGCTCAAAAAAAAAAGAAAAGAAAAACATTGTGCATAGGTGCTGGAATCAGTGGTCAGGGGAAGGAGTTCTGTTAAACAGTACGATAATGGAAATGACACTAAGTTAGGAATAAAGCAATCTAATTCCAATTCCAACTCCACTATTGACTGTTTAATCTGGCAAATCATTTCAGACCTCTGGGTCTCAGTTTTTGCTGGGCGCACAGATTCTTCAACATTTGCAAAGTGTCACAGCAGGACCACTTTAAGAACACAATGAAAACTCTGAGCCCTTTCCAGACAAAGAAAGCATATATTTGGCACATCTTAAGGAGGAGCAGGAATCCAACTTAGCTACTAAATTTCCACATGTGGCATAATATCAACCCTGAAGTTACTTATAAAATTGTTTCTAGTACAAAATGAATTTATAATATGTGAAATGTTCTATAGATGTACATGTTATAGAATTACATAATTTTGAGATGTAAAAATGAAAGGTAGTTTTCATTCATATTTTATGGAACAAATATTATAGCTAATACTAGTAATATTGGTTTCTAAAGGCTTGACAAAAAGATATCTTATCATTTCATTGTTATAAGGAGAAAAGATCTACTAAAGATCATTGCTTTTATGGTAAAACCAAACTCACCATCTGGCAGCTTTGCAGCCTCTAAATCTGTTCTCCCACAGCCCACTCCACCTTTCTCCTACCTTGAGTCTCTTGCCTCACTGAAATACTTCCCAGTGAATAGGTCCATGGTTCACAGTGAATCACACTAGACCCACTCAGACTCTTTCTTTCCGCCTGCTAATCCCTTTGTCAAGAATGTCTCTGTTCTCTATACTATTTTTAGAGTTATAATGGGAAGGGGAAGGGAGGGATAAGGGAGGGTAATTGGGGGGGGCACTCCCGGGGATAGTTGCAATGTCCAGAATATATACACATCTTATACACATTTTATACTGTTTTGTTAAAATCTTGCAAGGTTGCTCAAAAATAAAAAAATTAATAAAAAAAAATCTATCACTAAATTATATGTTTCAGAAAATTTTTAAATGAATAAAATATGATTTGACTCTGCACAGAAATATCAGACCTAAAACTATAGGGAAATAAATATTAATTGACATTAATTAAAATAATCATATTCAAGATAATTTTAATTAGTCATTTAGCTCATTATTTCTGTGATTATAAATCCTAAATATCATTTAAAAATGTTCAAAGATGACTTTTCAAATAATTTAAAAAGTTATGCAACTTTTTTCATCTTAATAAAAAATATCCTTAAACTAAAATATATATATATCCTTAAACTAACGTCTGTTAAGTAACCATGTGTTGTATACATTATACTCAGATTAAAATAAATTATCACCCAATATCAATAAAATAATTGACTGTTAAAAAAAAAAAAAAGAATGTCTCTGTTCTAATTTATCTTGCTACCTTCAAGATCCAGCTTCAATGTGACACCTCCACACCCGAGCAACATTCCACCACCACCCCAAGTATTTTGTTACTCTAAGTGGATAAAACATTTTTCTTTGACTTTCCTATGTACATATATTAATTTACCACAGTGACTCTCATCTTCATGTATATCTACAAGGCACTCAGTAATTGTGAAGAAAAACAACTATAAACAAATAGCAGAAAAATTAGTGGAAAAGATGGAAGGAAACAGGCAGAGGGAGGAGGCAAGGAAAGCGGGAAGTACTGGGGACTGAGTTACAGCAAATTATATTCCATGCTGGTGTAATTATGCTAAAATGAACCATAATATTATGTATAACTAGAAGGAACTAATAAAAAAGACATTTTTGTTCACATCTTTGTAATGGAATCTACTCTGCTATGTTGGAGTTCTTCTTTTTCGGGGGGGTTGGGGGTACTTGGGATTGAACCCAAGAAACTTTAACCACTGAATCACATCCCCAGCCCCTTTAAAAATTTTTTTTAATTTTGAAACAGGGTCTTAAGTTGCTTAGGGCCTCACTAAATTTCTGAGGCTAGCTTTGAACTTGCAATTCTCCTGCCTCAGCTTCCCAAATTGCTGGGATTACAGGTGTGTGCTACCATGCTCAGCTTGGAATTTATCTTTTTACAAGCCTGTCTCATGACAAAGCCCTGAGTTTCTCAAGAAGAAGAAGTATATCTTGTGTCTATATTCACATGATAGAGTACATGGCTGTTATGTAGTGACCATACAATAAATGGATGAAATGGAATGAAAGGAGGAAAACATGAAGGGACAGAACATGAGATAACTGCAGGGAATAACTGATTTCCTGGGGCAATAAAGAACCACATGACAGAGACTGGTAGCACCTGAATTCAAATCCTAGTTTTACTCCTTCCCTGTATTTAACATGTGTGTAACTTTCAGCAAGTTACTTAAGCATGCTAAGCCTTAGCTTACTCATCTGTAATACATGAAAAATACTATCTCCAATTTGTTATGAAACTTTAATGTGCCACATGTATGTGGTACAGCCTGTTAATCAGTTAATCTATAACAACACCTTCATTGTTCAGAAGATGCTGATAACAAAATTAGTGTTAAAGTTGGAATTTAGCTAAACACAACCTATCTTAGACACTATGCTTGCAATTTCCTTTGGAATCACCAGGTAAATTTAGGTGCTGATTAGGAATGCATAGTTTAGTTACTTCCCAGGCACAGAATACACCTGTAAGATATAAGCCTTCAGGGTCTGGAGCGGTGGCTCAACGGTTTCAGCACTTGCCTGGCAAGCATGAGGACCCAGGTTCAAACCCCAGCACCACGTACACAACTAAGTGTTGGAGCAACTAAGGCCATGCGAATAACTAAAGTTGTTTCTGTCTCTCTCACTGTCCCTCTCTCTTTAAAAAAAAAAAAAAAAACCTTCAGCAAACTGACATTTCTGTGATTTTTTTTCTTTTGGAAATAGTAACTTTTATTAAAGTAAGAGCATATGAAATATTAATGAGCTAAGATCTAATTTATATATTAGAGCATAAATTAGAAAATTTAATTACAGCAAGGACAAATTGTAATGTAAACCACTAGGTCTAAGCTAAGCAGCTCCATCACTGTATTTAACTGTTATCAAATAAAGAGTAATTTTCTCATTACAAAGTTATTCTGGTATATAGCTCTTATTCACTTTCTTCTTTACCCTGTTCTCTGATATTTATCAGACTGCAGTTATTAACCACCCACCATTTTAACGGAGTGTTCTTTTATTAAATTGATCTCTCAAGTAAGGTGGAAGACTGCTTTTAAGCTCTTATTTTGAAAAAGTGACACACGTTTCAAATAAACTAAAATGGCAAAAATAAAAAATGCTACCTACACCAAATACTAATGAGGATATGGAGCAACTGGAACTTGTGCAGATTGCTGATGGGAATATAAAATGGTATACTTTACTTTGGAGAATTATTTGGCTATTATTACAAAGTTAAATATATACATATCCTAGGAGCCACCAATTCCATTCCTCGGTATTTATTGAAGAGAAATGAAGGCCTCAGTCCACAAAATACTTGTACAAAAATGTTCATGCCAGCTTTATTCATAATAACCATCACCCATAAATAAATCATGAACAGACAGATGAACAAAAAGTCAAAATATATTAATATACAGCTTTGGCCATAATCCCAAAAGGCACAATCTTGAATGCCATACCTGAGAGATCCCTAGAGGCTAAAGTCCCCAAAGATCAAAAATCCCCAAAATATAATTCTAGAAAAAATAATTTAAAAATTCTTTAAAGACATGTATTTATATTTTTCAAAAGGAATTTATTTGTGAAACATATAAAAACATGACAGAACACTCCACAGGCCAGTGTACATGATGAAATAAGCAATAATAACATATGTATTTTTATGTGTTGATAGTTTCATGGGTATTAAATTATGAGTAGATGAACTGTACTAATAAACAGGCCAAAAAATAAATTTTATAAGTGCATATTGCTATGGTTGGTAATTATGTGTATTCAGCTTTATAACTGCAGTCATCTGAAATACCATGACAGACAATCTAAGTCTTTCAACAAGATTGATCAAAAACCTTGATGTGTTACCACTGTATATGCAATTGCCCAATGAATTAAGATTTTGAGAAATTTTATATTTCTCAAATAGAGATGTACAAAAAGGTCATTATTTATTTAGGAAGTTTCAATGCTTTTGATATTTCTGGATCCAAAAGAGACATGAATTTTATATGTCTGGTGAAGAAACAGTGGGAACATTTAATCCAAATGCCAAACATAAGCCTATCTTCTTCAATAATCATATGACTAACCAAGAGCAGTTCACCACTTACTCTGTTATTTTTGGTTCAGAAGGTCATTGAACTTGTCCAGTTCCTCTTATTCTGTAATGAACAATATTGTTTGAAGGTAAGCCCATATGAAGGAGCAGAGATAGTATATAACAGAATAATCTGGCAGGGGAGTTTTCTTGATTTGTTCACCTGCATTTTTCACTTCTATGGTCCAAAGCACTTGCTTCACTTATATTTGAGGATAGCTGCACATATTTTGAAGTATATGCTATACATTCAGAAGTCTGGATATTGCTAACCCATTGCAATTAAGCAATGTTCTGTTTTCACAGCACCAATAATAGTTAACTTTTAAACTTTTACTTTTCACAATTTAATACCTTCATGCACTTAATTTATCACAGCTTTTTTTGTGGGAACAATTTCATAGAACTCTTCCATTGTGTTATAAGAAGCAATGACACTAGACTTCCCTAATACCAAATATATATTAGTTGAGACACAGAACCAATAGGATATATAAATAAATATACTAGAGGGGAATTGGTTCATATGATTGTGTTGACTAAGGAGTCCCACTACAGAGCATCTTCAAGATGGAATCCCTAGGTTGGTGGTAGCATGGCTCAATTCAAATTCAAAGGCCTCAGGCTGAAGATGATGGCATGTCTCTCAATCTAAGATCAAAATCCTGAGGATCCAGGAACCTACTGATATTAATCTGGAAACCAAAGGCCAAGAATCCTGTAGATCTGATTTCCAAGGTAGCAGAAGAAAACTGTACCAGCTTTCTGAGAGACAAATCAATTAGCCCTTTCAGGATTTCAACATTCAAGATTATAGTGTTCAAGATTGTGTCTTTGGGGATTATGATTGAAAGTAATTCATATAATGCAAGACTACTGAGCACTAAAGAGGAAGAATTACTAATGCATACAATACAGATAAAACTTTAAAAATGACATTTTGAGCAAAATAAGCCTGTCACAAATGTGCGCATACCGTATGATTCCATTTGCAAGAAGTTCTAGAAGAGGCACATGCGAAACTATGATGTCAAAAATAAGAAAGCCCGAGGAGTCTGTGTGAAGCAATTATGAAGATGAATCAGAGAACCTTCTGGGTTGATGGAATTTTTGGCTGACATATACATTAGTATATACAAGTATCAAAGTTCATTGAACCAGGCAATTGAGATCAATGCATTTTACTTTATGTAAATTATATATCAGTTATTTCTTCTCTTGGTATTCTAAGCATTAATTCTAAAATTCTTCCTCTATTATACTCTTAAACAACCAGCCAAGGTGATTCTTCTATAGGTAGCTCATTGACCTTTCTTTGAAAAGCTTGTCTTTGAAGATTAAAATTTGTCCTTTTCCCAATATTGTACTTCTCCCAAAATCATAAAAAATATAGTTTTAAATGTGATTCTAGGAATTTGTACATACAATGAGGCACAGAGAGAGTAAACCACTTTTCACATCATCTAGGCTGTAGGTCCCAAATGGTACATTTCAGAGACAAATAGGAAACATAAAATATAGGCTTTTTCCACCCGTGTACTAAGAAAGCAGAGTATTTTTGTAATGATACGTACTAATCTTACGTTTTTGTAATTTCCCCTGGGATTCAAATAAGCAACTCATTTTAGAAAAAAAAAACTGAGGCAGCTAAGGGAGATATCTGTGTGACATAATTATATGTTCTAATATATCTTCTCTTTATATTAAAAAAGATTCCAAGACTTAATCTTTCATTCTCATTTTTTCCAAATGCAACACAAAATACTTGCATTTCTTTATTTAATTACCAACAGGTTCAATGTTTTTGTAATGGAAAGACCTAACAAATTCAAACCAAGTAAAACTGGCTTGAAATACTAGCTCTGTTCCTTCAAATACTGTGATAATGGGAAAGTCATTTATCTGCTTTGAATCAGATTCCTTTTTGGCAAAAGTGGAATTATTGATGTTGCCTTGGCTTAATGAATGTGAAAGCACCAAGCACTTGGTATATAAATGATAAATGTTTGCTCTATGTCACTCTTATAAATGTTGAACAGATATTTCCAGACTTCTATAAAATAAAATAAAATGCAAAATCTCTTGATTTTGTAATGGGATAGATTTTTAGTCTATTTCTTAAAGATCAAAAACTTCTAATCCCTTTAAATTTTTATTTTAAGTTCAATGGCACCATATTTTTGTCATTAAAAAGCTTAAAAGATTCACTTATGTGACTTGAGTTTCATCTGGGCCGTTATTTTTCAAAATTATAGTTATAGTTTTAGTGGGATAATCCATTATCTCATCATTGACTGGACATTTCATCAAACACATTTCACTGTTGAGACAACTTGTCAGTGATATTCAATTTGCTGTCTCATCAGCAATATAGTGTATAGTAATTAAAATTTTATCATGACAACATCTCATCCCTATTGCTTATGCATAATTCATATTTTACATGTCAAACATCAACCACACATGCATTGTGCTAATAAGGATGGAAAATAAAAATTGCCCTCTTTGATGTCTTCTCAGACTGTATGAACAATTGTAATCTTTTTCCAAGGATTGGGCTAGTCAAAGGTACAATTGTGAAACAGAAGTCCCAGGTCTCCCAGGTGATATTCCAAGGACTTTCCCAAGCTTCCCTTTATGTTTGGCAACTTCCCTTTAAGACATTATTGATTATCTAAAACAATTAAAAACTCCGTTTTTCTTTAAAGTTGTAACTCAAATGATACTCTTTCCTCTGAATACTTTTTTAGTCCTCACTAGTAGCACTTTAGCTACTACTGATTGACCTTCCTGTTAGTTTGTGAGTTAGTTATATGAGGGTAAATTTAAGCTTTTTTAAGAGCAATTTTCTTAGTGCTTAGCACAATGCTTGGCACATAGATGCATCACATTTATTAAACTTAATTTAAATATGTGAACTGTATATTTCTAAAAGAATTTCTGCATCTTAAAAGAAATAAGGACCTAAAAACAGAATACTACAGGGATGCAGCCACATCAATGTTCACAGCAGCTCAATTCACAATAGCTAAGCTATGAGACCAACCAAGGTGCCCTTCAGCTGCTTAATGAATACAGAAATTATGACATATACACACAATGGAGTATTACTCAACAGCAAGGATAAATGGCATTATGTCATTTGCTGGCAAATGGATGAAACTGGAGGATATCAAGCTAAGTGAAAAAATAAGCCATCTGAAAAAACCAAAGGTTGAATGTTCTCTCTGATATCTGGAGGTTAACCCAAAATAAGAAAAAGAACAGAGCAATAGTCAAAGGGGAAGGAAATGGAGGAAGGAGGAACGAAATAGGAGAAGTTAATAGAAGGAATCAGACTTAACTTGCTCATGTCCAAATATGAACATAATGTAGTAAATCTCATAAATACATAATTCAATGAGGGGGAAAAAGCCATTTAGTAAACAACAGAAAGACCAGTAAGAGGGAAGAGAAAGGAGAAGAGGTGGGGGAATACTGGGGACTGAATCAGAATAAGCTATACTGCCTGCCTTTACAAAAATGCAAATGTTTGATCCTATTGTCAAATATATCTAAACAGAAAGAGGGGTGATAGGAAGGGAGGAGAATGGGAAACCTTGGAACTGAGTTAAAACAAGGTACCCTCCAAGCATTTATAAGTATGTCACTGTATATACTACCATCATGTATATAAAAAATGTTCTTTGTAAGTATAAGAATTATGTCACTACACTTGGGTGTTTTAGGAAAAATATATGACCTAGAAAGAGAGGCAAGGGACTGGGGGGGTGGGAGGAGTGAGGTGGGGGAGGGTGCTGGGGGGATACTGACCAAATTGTATTACTGTATTGTGCACATCTATGAATACATGACAAGAAATCCCATCCTTATGTACAACTATAATGCATTAATAAAAAAATAAGAAAAAAGAAATGTGCAAACAATGCAATCTCATATTTCCACAAATGTATATCTTGGCCCTTAAATGAAGAAAATGTTTATAAATGGGGTAGAAGGTATAACTTTCCTATCATTCCTCCACTTATATCAGGTAGACTGTTTCACCCATCCACCTATGTCTTCAGCCTCATCTTTACCCCTAGCCTCCAATAAAACTATTCTTTTTGTTTAAATTGGCTGCCCATTTCCTGTACATATGGAAAACTGACTCATCCTTCCAAACTCCTCCTAAAAGTAGTCTTCTCCAAGAAGCCCTCTCTGACCCCTCAGGCACTTACTCCATTTTTGAAATGTCCATAGCACTCTGATGACACCGCTAGTAATGATACATAGCTACTAGCAACACCATGTCTACTGTGTGCAGCCATTGTATTAGAGACAGTACATAACATACCTGATTTTATTCTTGTTAGACCAAGAATAAAGTGAACATCTATTTGGTAGATGTTCGCTTTATTCTGAAAAAATGGTGGCTCAAAGAAACTAAATACCTACTGAAGGTCACACCATTAGTTTAGTAGCCACCCTCTTATCTGCAGTTTCCCTTTCCTTGGTTTCAGTTACCTGCAGTCAAACATGGTGTGAAAATATTCAATGGAAAATTCCAGAATAAACAATTCCTAAGTTGAGCCTCCCTGAGTAGTATTATGAAATCTTACACCATCTTGCCCCATCCTGCCTTCAACATGAAGCATTCTTTTGTCCTGCATATCTACACTGGATATCCTACTTGCCTGTTTATCGCTTAGTCATCTCAGTTGTTTCAACTGTTATGGTATCTCAGTGCTTAAGTTTAACTTTTATTTTAATAATGGCCCTTACGTGCAAAAGTAGTGCTACTAGCAATTTGGATATGCCAAAGAAAAAGCCATAAAATTCTTCCTTTAAGTAAAAAAGGTGAAAGTTCTCAACTTAATTGGGAAAGAAAAATAATCATATGCTGATGTTACTAAGATCGTAGGTAAGAACAAATTTTCTAAACATGAAATTGTGAAGGAAAAAGAAATGTGTACTGTTTTTTCTGTCACACCTCAAGCTGAAAAAATTATAGCCATGGGGTAATAAGTACTTAATTAGGATGGGAAATTTATATAGATGTGTACACAGGGTTTGGTGCCATCCTTGGTTTCATAGATCCACTAGTAGTCCTGGAACATGTCCTCCCCCGACATGGGGAGACTACCATAATCCACCAAACAGAAATCCAACCTAAGCTTTCTGACTACAAAACCCATACATTTTCCCTGTCTTACATAGTTTCTTAATGAATGAATGGGTGAATGAACAAATGAATAACAGTCTTAGCAAATGATTTCACATACTCATGAGCTCATATCTGATTTCCATAAACAAACTTCAAATTTCACCTTCTTCTTCCCACTTTTCATATTAGACACATTGGAGTATTTTAAGACACCTTTGTTAGGAGAGCTAAGGCACAATCTGAATGTAATCCATTCGGAATCATGACAAAGACCTATTGTAACTAAACATTTTAGAATGCGTTTTCCAATTCGAAACTTTAGTGGCCAGTCAGTCTCATTATGTGTTCTTTTCTGTTGAAATCCATTCTGATCACATTTTCCTTTGTTATCAGCCTCCAGGGGTCCCAACTGGGAGCTGTAACATGCATAAAACGTCTGCTCAGCCAGGATAAATGAATTTCAGTTAAGGGACTAATATTATTAACATTATATGATGGTTTGCAATTATCAGTCAAATAAGATCATGTACCAGGGAGGTCTTAGTAAGAGGTGAACCACAAAATCAGCACACTCCCCATTTGATGGGTTTATAACACAAATGGGCAATTGCAAGCAAGGGAGGGAGAGAAGGGCTCTCCAGGGACAGGTGAGGAGGAGTCCTTCAATTGTTCTTGTCCTTAATGAAAAAGGCTTATGAAAAAGGAGCTTAACTGCACTCCCTCATCTGTCCTCCCACAGTATGCACTTAACCCTCTGCAAGCACATTGGGTTAATCCACCAATATTGAGAGGCAGCTGCTCTTCAGGAGAAAGTACTGATCCAGGATTTAGAATGCATGGATTTTAGTACAGTTTGCCAATCTCTGTGACCTTGGTCCTCACCCTTCTCTTATTGCCTGTTTCTCTCCAATAAAAAGAGAAGATAGTACTACCTCAATCTAAGATTCTTCCAACTCTAAAATGCAATACTTTACCACCACATCAAAGTATTTACTCAGCTAAGCTCAACTTCTCCACTTTCTACTTCCAAACTGACATCAGTGTTTATTTCAATAGATTTTTGGCAATCTGTACCAGAATCGATTCTTCTTATACCAATCAAAGGGGATGACCTAAGAAGGCACTGAAGACAAGGAAACAAAATTGATTATACAACTCTAAAATTCATTTTTATGATCCCAAGGCTGTTCAAGATCTGGCCTGCCAAAACCACCTGGATTTCATCTCTTACTTCTTATCATTGACTCCTCTTCAGCCACCCACCTTGCTGGTCCATCACACCAGCAGACTCTAGCCTCAGAGATTTGTGCCTTTTGTACCCATACCTGGCATATGTTCCTCCTCTGTAGCTTCCTTTGTCTCACTTCCTTCAGATTTTTATTCAAACTTGCTTTCTACCTACTCAACATTTTGTGTCCTCCATCCCTATTTTATTCTCTCTCCTTTAACATTGATCACAATCTAATTAATTATGTATTTTACTGATCACCTGTCTTCCCTACTAGCATGTCAGCTCCATAATGGAAGAGGTATGGTTGGTTTATTTATTTCCTTTCAATATTACTGGTACCTAGAATAGTGCTTAGGATATAGTAAGCAATCAATAAATATTTGTTATAGGAATGAATACTCTCTGTGTCATCACTCTTTCCCCTAACTAATTCTGCTCCAGACACACTGGTAATTTCCTTCATTATCATGCACACCAAGCAAACTCTTTCCCAGAGTCTTTCTACATATACATTTTTCTGCTTGAATTCTCCTTCCAATGTTATCTATGTTTCCCCTTCTTGGCTATTATGAATAGTGCTGCAATTAGCGTGGGAGTACGGGTATCTCTTTAACCAGCTAATTTCATTTTCTTTGAATATATACCCAGTTGTGGGATTTCTGGATCATAAAATAGCTCTATGTTTAACTTTTTGTGGAGCTCCTGTACTGTTTTCTATCATGATTGCACAAATTTCCATTCCCACTGATAGTGTGCAAAGTCTCCCTTTTCTCTACATCCTTGACAGTACTTCTCACTGGAGTGAAGTGATACCTCAATGTGGTTTTGATTTGCATATGTCTGATGATTAGTGATTTTTTTTGTCATGTATCTGTTGGACATGTATATGTCTTCTTTTGAAAAACTGTCATTTAGTACTATTGACCATTTTAATTGGATTGTTTTTTGTTTTTGCTATTGAGTCCCTGATATATTCTATATGTTAACCCACTGGCAGATATGTACTTGGTAAATATTTTTTTTCATTCTGTAGGTTGTCTTTTAACTCTTTTGACCATTTCCTTTCTTGTGAAGAAAAATTTTAGCATGATGTAATTTGTCTATTTTTGCTTTTGTTCCTTGTGCTTTCAGGGTCTTATCCAAAAATCCTTCCCCATTCCAATGTCCTAAAGTATCTCTCCTATGTTTTCCTCTAATAGTTTCACAGAAAATTCAAATTGAAATAACTGAAGTGTTCATTGACTGATGAATGAATAAATAAAATGTGGTACATATATGTAATGAAATATTATTTAACCATAAAAAGGGATTGATATCCTGTCACTTGTGACTGTGGAATTGAAGGTCATTATGCTAAGTGAAATAAGCCAGGCATAAAAACATAAATATCACATGATATAATCTATATATGGAATCTAAAAATAGTAATCTTATAGAAGTTGAGAGTAGAAAGATGATTACCAGAGACTGGGGAGTTTAGCAGGTTGAGAGGGATGGGGACAAGTTGGTCAACAGGTACTAAACTATGGTTAGATGGGAGAAATAAGTTCTGGTGTGCTCTTGTAAAGTGGGATAACTGTAGATAACAAAAGCATGCTGTCTGTTTCAAAAAAGCTAAATTTTTAAAATTCTCACCACAAAACAATAATTAATGTTCACAGAGACAGATTCGCTACCCTAATTTGATTTTTTTACAATGTCTACATATATATCAAAATGTAACATGGTACTCCATAAATACATACAATTGCTATATTCATTTATGAAAATGAATTTTAAAACAAAGATAATCAATGTTTCTTTTCACCATTTTATTAAGATGTAAATTCAAATGTTATCTTGTCTAAGAGTACTTTTCAGATTAAATTATCCATAGAACAATTCCATTTTTCATGTGTTTTTCTTACCCTATCTTTTTTCCTTTATAACTGCATGAGGGTGGAGCTGAGCCACTCAGCTCTCCTTCACTAGAACTTTTTGGTGTAGCAAGACTGGAACCACCTTTGCATCTCTGTGACCATGGCTTACCTGGGCTTCTCTTCCAGCTAATAAATGAGCATAACAGTACAAGACTGTTCTTAATAACTTAGGGCTGCTGTAATAGATGAATATTTTCTTGAAACTGTGCTGCATCTGAGATTCTTCCTTCCAAACATCTCTCCTTCTCCTCTGCCTTTCACAGGTTTCAGACCTACATCAGGGCTTTGCTTGTCTTTTGTCTTTCCTTATCCTGCACCTTTGTCTTTCACAGGTATCTCCCCAAATGAATCCCTTCTATCATCTAATCCTGCCCAAGTACTTGTTTCCTAAGCAACCTCATTCCTAAACTAACACATAAAAACTTCTGCATTCTACATCCATTCCTTTATTTTTCTGTCTTCTACATCCATGCTTTCTTTTTCTTTATTCTACATCTGTTCTTTTATTTTTAATTATCCATTTCCCCTACCTTATGAAGGTAGAGACTTAGACTATTTTGTTTTCTATTAGATCTTCAGTGTGTAGGATGAAGCTTACAAAGACCAAATATCTTTGGTAAAGAAATATTATTGCTATGTTAATTTCATTCATTCTTGAAAGAAAATATCATTTCTAGTACACTGTAGGCATTACATTTCTTGTACACTGTAGGCACTATATTAAATACTCAGTAGATCACAGGTCTAGAGGAGGTAAGTAACTCACCAAGTAATTAGAATATTCTACATCAAGGACTTGTTAAAAGTATTCACATTTGGGGCTGGAGCAGTGACTCAGTGGTTACACCACTTGCCTGGCATGCACAAGTATGTGGGCTCAAACCCCAGTACCACATACACAACGATATGTCCAAGCAACGAAAATCACATGAAAAACTAAAATAAAATTGATTCTTTCTCTTTCTCTCTCTCTCTCTCTGACCCTCTCTCTTTAAAAAAAAAAAAAAAGTATTCACAATGCACAGAGCACGAATAACTTGGCATAAACACGCAAAAGTTTAAATTCTATATTTGTTTAAGGTAAGGTAATGTGACTGTCTCGTGAGTTATATAAAAGGTAATTCAACCTCAAAAGCAAGTTACTTTATCTTAGCCTTCGAAGTAGACTCAGAATGATGTATTTCTTGTGAAGATTTTTCCAGGTATATAAAGTGAAAGCCATTCCTATTGTATGAGAATACTTTGTTCAATATTATACTGACTAGGTAAATAAGAGAAATCAAATGTGTTTTCAAAGTTTATGGTTCCATGCCCTGAGAAAACAATCTGTGATTCAAAGCTACTACGGAAACTTTCCTAGCTTAAACCTCCAAAAATGATCCAGCTCAAATACCACCTAGTCTGTGAACACTTTCATTGTTTCTCCAAGACTAGCTAGCTCCCTCCTTTTACACACTGTCAAAGTACCCTGTACTTTTCCTTTTTAGCATTTACCTAAAGTGTAATTTGTCATTTGTGAGCTGCCTCATTAGTAGATAATAAGTTCCTTGAGAGAACTACATCTATTATGTTGACTGCTATATCCCAGCACCTGGCATAGAGTAAGGTCTCAATATTATTTCTTGAATGGTTATGTGGAAGAATGCATGAATAAATTTAAAATGAATGAGTAAATGAATGAATTACATGAAAAGTTTTCCTTTATCTACACAACCATAAGAATTATCTGTTCAGCTCAATTTGTATGGCATTTTATCTCTTAGTTATTGCATTCTCTCAGTGCATCTGTCCATTCATGATATTTGTGAACAGGGCTTCAGCCTTCCCAGATGTTGACTACCTGAGCTAAGGTTTGGAAGAGACAAGGGATTCTTCTATGATCTCCTATCTGGCAAAATGATCACCTTTACAGCTTCACTTTTCTTTTGTTTCTTTACTTTGGATTGAATCCAGGACCACTTTATTGCTGAGCTGCATCCAAGTCTTTTTAGTTTTTATTTTGAGACAGGGTCTTACTAAGTTGCCCACATTAGTCTCAAACTTCATGATCCTCCTGCTTCAGTCACCCAAGTCTTTGGGATTACAGGTGTGTGTCACTGTGCCAGGCTCACCTCTACAGCTTCTAATCGCTCTGGCCAGGATCCCTAACTTTCTAGTTTTACAAGATCTCAAGTTGCAACGCTCAATGCTTGAGAACTCTGCTTTCATCAGGGTGCAAGAAACTTTAACCCCTTTTGCTGCAAGTTATCAACTTAGATCTTTTCCTTTTTTTAACCTTTCCTTTTTAACTCAATCTAGCCACAGTCACTTCCTGTCTCCAAAGACTCCTTTAAAAGTCTTTCTGTCTATCTCATCATCTAGCTTCAATCCCTTTTATGCTACATTCTTCTATGTTATTACATGTGATATATGTTTTCTCTTGTATTGCAACATTTTAATCCCACTTGTTGAATTCTAAATGTTCTGACATATAATTCTTATCCGTATCCCCAACAATTTCTAAAAAGGATGATACATATTTTAATTAATAGTTCTTATTCAAATTCCATATAATTCTCCACCTACTTTGCCATAACCAAATCCATTACAAAAAGATGACTGGCCTGATTCTCTGTTCCCATGCCTCTCCTCTAATGACAAGTTGTGCCCAGCCCCTGAAGCACCAGCACTCATTACTAGCTGAAGCCATCATCTGACTGACATGGGAAGATATTAGGATCTGAGAAGTGATTCAATAGAGGACTAAAGAGGAGCAACTTCAGGCAGATGAAGAAGAGAGGGAAGGCTCTAGAAATTCAGAAATTCAACTTCCAAGGGTGAGTGGCTGTTGAGGAGAGTCCTGTCAAACAGATTGGTTGGACCTGAAATCATAGCCAGTGGTTTAAAAGCACAGGAGAAAATGGTTTTAACCAGAAGAGCAAAATATTTCAAATAATAGAATTCTTTTAATCAGAGAAAATTGGAAAATAAAAAATAAACTTAATAATTTCTACCACATAAACTGTTGAATATATTTGGCAATCTCAATCACTGTTATCACCAACTTATATAAAGCAGAAAGATGAACCAAAAAAAAAAAAAAAAAACAACTGAGGAAGGGGACCATGGATGAAAGGATGAAGAAGGAAATGGATAGAGGCTAGGGAAAAGGCAGGAGGGTTGACTAATTGGTATTATAAATCTGTAGATTACTGACTCTACATTTGCATTTGAACTCACACACATACACACACATCTCCCCACCATTGCACGTACACACATTCTATGAGAAACCATGAAGGCAGAAGCACAATGAAAAGAGAATGAGTGGGGTTGGGGATTTAGCTCAGTGGCAGAGAGCTTGCCTAGCACGTGCAAGGACCCGAGTTGGGTCCTCAGCCCTGAAAAAAAAGAAAAAGAAAAAGAAAAGAGAATGAGTTGTGAATAAGACAGCCTGCCCCATCTAGTTCCATTTCTTTCTTTTCCATCATAACTGATTTGCTGATCATTGAGGACTGATTGTACTGACTTAAAGGAAAATAACCCTTAATGTTAGGAAAAGTGTAGCGAGAGAGGGACAAACAAGTATCTGGTGCAGTAATTCAATCTCAACTGAGAATTTTCAGCAATCAGGCCTCCAGGGATAACAGAAAACAATGTTCTGCATTTCTGCATCTGTTTCCATCTGAAAGCAGGGGCTAGATGTGTAGCTCCGTGGTACTGTATGTGCTTAGCATATACAAGGCCCTAGTTTCAGTCCCCAACACATATACAGGTTCAGTTCCCAGCACTTACATAAAAATAACTTTGAGGGGGCTGAAGTGGTGGCTCAGTGATTTGAGTGCTTGCCTGGGATGCATGAGGACCTGGGTTCGAACCCCAGCACCATGTATACAACGAAGTGTTGGAGAAACAAAGGCCAAACCAAAAAAAAATTAAATATAATTGATTCTCTCTCTCATTCTCTTGCTCTCTCCCTCTGTTTAAAAACAAACAAACAAACAAACAAAATAAAACAAAAACATAACTTCAAGGGACTTAGCGGTTGGAGCACTTCCCTGGGCATGCTCAAAGACCCAGGTTCAAACCCCAGCACCACATAAGTGTCAGAAAAACAAAGGCTAGACCAAAAATTAAATAAAGAAAGAAAGAAAATTAACTCTCTCTCTCTCTCTCTCTCTTCCTTTTTCTCCCTGTCTCTCTTTAAAAAAAGAAATTGAAATAAATAACTTTGAATTACTGTTATATCTGTTATCTCCATATTTAGGATCTTTAAGGGCTATGCCTGTAAGACATGGAGAAGTTAAATGATCTTCCCAAGGTCATGCAGACAATTGAGAACTCTGATCTCAATGTTCTTTTTAGTAAATATCAGAGAGGGAAATTGAACTTTGAATCAACTGAAAGACTTTCCCCACCAGAACAATCCATCTGCCACTCTATGTCTTCCAGGCATCAATTTAGCAAGTAACCTGCTAAAAGTAAGGTGAAACTGCGCATTACCCTTTCTACAAAATGTGAGTAGGCAGGCTTTGCTGTGATTAGAAAGAGTAGATATATGATTTATTTTACTTTATTTATTTATTGCTGTCTGGATATTTGCTAATGTTTGACAAGAGTTCAAAATCAGGAAATGAAGAAAGGAGGAAAGAAAAAATCACAAATGTAGAAATATTGGGTTTTAGCGCAAGACTCCAAAGGATTTCTCAGAAGATATTCGTACAACTTCATATGCCCTAAGGGGTTTAGAGTCCCACCATGAAAGGGGCCTCAGAGCAGAAGGTGAAGAGTGTAAGTGAAGATTAAGGAGAGGAGGGCAGAAATGCATCTAACTGTAGCTGGGGTGAGTTTTTTGCATTGTTGTAGTTGTTTTCTCTTAAATCTCTTAAATACTTAAGTGTATCCCAGTCTCCAAAACAAAACAGAAGATAAACTCTCTGCATCCTATCCACTCATTCTGAATGAATCTCTTTCTCATAGCTTAGTTCCAGGGTTCTGCTAAACAGAACAAGAAAAGTGTCCCAGCCATGCTTCTCCCCTCTGTGCCTCATTGTGACTACCATAAAAGTTCACATGGAGATTTCCTATCTTTACAGTCTTCCCCTCTCCTTTTTACTCACACTACAGTGTCTCCAGCTCCATTCTTTCTAGCTCTGTCCTTGGATATTGAGACAGTCTCCTGGTTCTTGTTACTTCTTCCAGTCTCAACCACTCAAATTCTTTCTTGACACTATTTCAAAATTCACATTCATGAAGTAGACAGCTAATCCCTGAATTTTTCACCACCAGAAAAATTCTTTGAAGGGTTCTCAGATGCATAAGAAATAAGGTTGCAGCTCTTATCCAGCTCTCCTTGTACCTCCCCACCCACTGCCAACATACCGTCCTCTGTGGCCTAACAAATCCACTAACCCAGCTCATATTTCCACCACACAATGTTCTCTCACTGTCCCCTGAGCCTCCCACAACTATCCACTTCTCTTCTTCTCATGTTTGGTTCCCCCACCATCTGAATCTCACCTTAATCTTAAAATTTCCTCTGCCAGTCTCCAAGGCTTCATAGCTCCAAGTGACAAAGCTTAGAACAAAACTTTGGAGATCCACATAAAAGTACCTTCATTTTTGTTGAATATCTATTAGAAAACTTGCTTTCTTTCCTTTTTTTTATAAGACTAGGAAATACTCTATAATAAATATTCACTTCCTAAGAGACTTGTGGCTAGGGTTTTTCAACTCCCCTTGCGTAGTTGCAATGAATGGTAAATGTCCTATAAAAAAAAAGTAGAGAGACATTTATGGGTAAGACAAATTGTTCTACAATATTTTTACAATGAGAACTTATCCAAGTCAGATCTAGCCCTAAATATCAATTCCCCATGCATTTGTATTCTGACAGACCTATCAGAGTGACCTATTTTCATACCAGAGACTGAGTTAAGAATGTGATTGCTTTTGTAAAGAACTGAAATAAAAATTTCAAGAATGATATTAGGGACAATGAATAAATCAAACATGATTTTCTGTAAACACAGACTCAATAAAAACCTAAAATACTTTTGTATTTTTAGAATATTTTTGGCCATGTCTAATGCTGTAAGTACATTGTGTGTGTGTGTGTGTGTGTGCGCGCGTGCGCGTGCATGTGTGCGTCATATTACAGGCAAGTTTAGTCTTCATACTAGATTTTATAGGTATTTAGTAATTTTTTACTGATGATTACTGATGAAACTAAAACATAAATCCTCTTAAAATATCTATTTCCCCCTTATTTCATTTAATAACCTTATATTAAAACATTCTCTGTGCTAAAGTTCAGAATATGCCACCCCAAAATATGTCATTTTAACATAAGGATTATTTCAAACTGAAGGCAATTCATAAAAAGCAGACAAAGGACAAATACTCTGTCCTTGCCCTTTCTACCAGAAAGGGCAGTATGATTTCTAATCCTAGGAGACAACTCTAGACTCCAAGCCCAGAGATGCACCAGAAGAATCCACACAGCAAGCCTTATTAGAACAACTCTTCTGTTAGTTTCCTCATATGCTTACCTTTCCACAGTTTGCAACCCTAAAAGCCTAAATCTCTTTGTCTTTTGTCCTGTTACTTCTCTTCTACAAATGTATTATTTTTATTAAGATGCTATACAAGCCCAAGTTCCTATCACTCTTGAATTATTCATCACTGAGCTCTCCCATGTATACTTGTAATGCATGTGTTCATAAATTTGTTTGCTTTTTGTCTTTTAAAAATATCATTTTTTCAGTCTAATTTACATGATTCCAATGAAACTTGGAGGGTAGGGGGGAAATTTATTTTTCCTACAGTTTCAAGGACTTAAACTATAGAGGGATTCAATATAGTGCCTGTCTTTAAGGATCCTAGAGTCTAGTGAAGGAGGACAAAAGAATATATCATTACAATATAAAATTAACTTGGCAATTTTTTAAAAAAGAAGATAAAATGCAATTAAATTAGAATGAAAAAACAGTACTGGCAGTGGGATAACACAAGATCATACAACTAGCTAGTCTTGGACCCTTCAGACTTAATGCTCCTGTTTATTTTTAGCAAAAGAACTTTGCTATGCAAAAAAGTCTTCACAACAATGCCTACCTTAAAACTGAACACATTTTCTATGATGTAGGACTCTTTATTTTGCTTGTCCCAAACCAATCAATTGGGCACCAGAGTTAAGATAACCTTGGAATCTCGGGCCGCTCTTAACTACTAGTCAATTTCTAGGAGATTCTCCAACCCAGTCTTAGCTAGAACATTCTTTAAGCCTCAGTTTATCACAGCATATTCTATCTCATCATTCTATGATTGCCCTGCTGTAAGCAACTACAGCTGAACTCAGCTTGGGCACTTCCGTGACACTATGCTCTCTCCTGCTCTATCTGATGAACATGCTTTCTTCCATCTGCAATGCTTTTCCTTCTCTGTCCATTTTGCTTATTTGCAAGTTATTCTTTCAGAAAAGCCTTTTCTGACACTCCTTACCCCAAAGCTGGATTATATGCTCCATTTCTGTGCTCTCTAAGCTTAATTCTCTCAACACTTTTATTTCAATAGTTTTCTATTTATTTCTCAGTCTCTGTCACTTAGCTATGAATGAGCTCCCTGAGGAGAGGGAGAACTGGTTCATTTATCACCAGAACACTAGAGACTAACGTGCTGTCTGATGTTCAAAAACTGTTTGCACAATAAATTGATGACAAAATGAATGCAACCTATTTCTATGTGTATATTAGTTTCCTAGGACTACAACAATAAAATCCCAACAGTTGGTAGCTTAGAACATCAGAAATATATTTCCTCCAAGTTCTAAAAGCTAGAAGTCCAGAGCAGGGCATCAGCATGACCACACCCTCTATGAAGATTCCAGGTGAGGATCCTTCCTTCTCTCTTCCCAGCTTATAGTGGCCAGCAAGCCTGGTGTTCCTTGGGTTTTAGATGGATCACTCTAATTTCTACCACTATTGTCATATGGCTTTCTCCCTATACATCTATATATAAATTTCACACTTTTTATAGAAGCTATAATTCATTTAGTGTTATTCTAATCCAGTATGAGCTCATCTTAACTAGCTATAATCTGTTATTATACCTATTTCATAGTAAGGTTGCATTCACAGATTCTGGATGGACATGACTTTTAGGCAATGCTCTTCAACCTAGTATGTTGTTAAACCTGGAGAGAGAAGATCTCCTGAATTTCTGCATTTGGATCATAATACCTAAGCAACCTACCCACCTACATTTGATATGACATCCAAGTCACCTCCTTATTTATGAAATGGAAATTTCCCACAAGAAATTGCAACTGTTTTGTCTTAATTTGGAGAATTCATTCATTCCTTCATTAAATATTTTCTAAGTATCCACAATATGCCAGGCACTATTCTAAGTGCTAAGGATATAGCAATAAAATATGCACAAAAAATCATTGCCCTCATGAAGCTTACCTTCAGGAGGTAGGGGAATATAAATAATAAATAAATGAATAAAACTGTGCATAATAACAAATTTTGGTAAGCACAGTGGAAAAACCACTAAAAAGAAAACAAAGGTAGGAAAGTTGAGTGGGGTTGAAGACATTGTACTGTTAAACGGGGTGACTAAGGAAGGCTTCTCCAAGAAGATGATACTTAAGCGAAGGAGTTAAGAAAGGCAGCCTGGTGGCTAAGTGGAGGAACACAGTTGTAGGGGCAGTAGAAATAGCAAACGTGAAGGCCATAGGTGAGTAGTGTGCTTGAGTTAGAGACACAATGAGGAAGTTAGAGTGATGAGCACAGAACTAAGGAAAGAGCAGGAAGAGATGAGGTCCTGAGGTACCAGAACAGAGCACAGAGATCAGAACCTTCTTCTTTTTGGCACTTCTATCACCAGGCTTGCACAACACTCCTGTTCCTAGTTTCCACAGGAGTACAGAAAAGAACATGTCTTCAAATTATGTACAAAAATGTTTAAAATCACAAGAATGAAAATTCTGTGCTCATTAAATATTAAAGCTCAAAGAACTTAAGTGTCCTTCATCTCTCCGCCTTGTCATTAAGAAATTAAGATACACACACACACGCATATATATAAATATATATATATAATAAATAAATAAAACAAATCTTTATTGTTAGGAAAAGTCTATTTAATTTTGAAAAATTACTTTTTAGATCTTGAGATGATATCTACTGATAGGTTATTAGTCTAGTTATGAGAATTTAGTTATTAAAATTTGCCTAGTCAAAATGACCATCAAATTCTTTAAACAAAAAGTTGATTCCCTGGTTTCCTTAAGTCTTGTCTAAGTTTTCAGGTTACAGGTAGGTTCTTATATGGTGCCACCTTATGGGAGAATTTAACAGAAAATTGGTTACTTAATAAATTCAAAACTTCTTTTCTAAAAACTCATTCAATCCAGAGAATGTTAGACAGATGGGTAGGATCTCCTCACAGAAAGACAATCTCTGCTGAACACTTTAATTTCTCCATTTCTTACAACCTAGCATTTTGTGAAAAATACATATATCTTTTCAATTAATATGGTTGTGCTTAAATTCAGTAACTTACATTTTAATGGTGATCTCAAGCTTTTCCATGGTAATAGCTATTTTTAAGAGAACAATGTTCAAAGCACATACATGGCTCATTTAATACCTATATCAACCCTCTGAGAAAAAAAATCATGATACTCATATTACAGATGTGGAAACTAAGGCCCCAAAAGAAGTTGTTGTTCATCCAAGGTCATATATAGTGGTAGAATAAGACGTGAGACTATGTGTACCTGACTTGAATGCATTTTTCTGAAACTCTGGGCTCTGGTGCTGACTTCACATTCCTAACTCATGTGATTCTCTCAACAACACTGTGAGTTACATATTATATCCCAAGTACTAAGAATGTTTTTTCAAAGAGGTTAAATAACATAATATTTAGATCCATTATTTCATTCACTCATTTGTTCAACAAATATTTAAGGAGCACATACTGTGTTAAGCACTGAGCTTTCATAGTGAAATAAATACCCATTTTTCTGGAACTGACAATCTGAAGAAAGAGAGAGCTTCAAAATGGTAGCTACATTTATTAAATACTTATTATAAGCCAATTACTATTCTATGGTACTGGCATAATCTCTAATATTCATAATCACCTCAGAAGGTAGTTTTTTAGATAAGGAAAGTGAATCTCAATGAGGTTAATTAGACCAAGATCCACAGATTGTAAGAATTAATAACAGGCTTTGAACACAAACAATCTAACCTCAAAATTAGATGTTCTTAACTATTGTGATGTATTATTTCTAGAGATAGAAAATAAATAAGTAAATAACTACATAATTAAAGTTGTAATGTGGATTAAATGCTGAATTTGCTGTTCTATACATTACACCAAACCATCTTCTAGGATTTGCCAGCTGGTCCACTGGACATCATCCCTGGAACTGATGGTCAACTAAAAGGAGGGTCAAGCTAGCTTGCCCACAGTGCCAGCAGACCCAACCTTTATCATCCCTTTTCTTTTGTCCAGTAGGTTGTGAGAACCCTGGACACACAGTACCCATTATGTGTCTCACAGACTCTGGAACATATGTGCAACTATCACAAATCTGAAAACTACAGAAAACAATAGTCAAGCGAAAGGAAAAGAAAGGCAGAATTCAGTGTCAAATCTAATGACAAGAAGGGAGCTTTGTTAGTTATTAGCCTGAATAATAACATTAGACATTATTATTTATAAAGCATAAACTATCAAACATCATTAATGTTCAAGGAAATAGCTAAAAACAACACTGTCATAAGAATTTCCAAGTTTGGAGAAACAAGAAGTACCTGCATCAGGCTGATCTTTTGCTAGAAGAAGAGATGAGAAAGTGGCAATGGTAATAAAGACCAAAACAGCAAAGAAAAACCATGATAAGAATCCAGAATACAAGGGAAATTCTACCACAAATCTAAAACATCTGGGCCATGTTATCTATTGTGGCCTTCAAGAAAGTTTAGGAAGAAGTTGTAATACCAAGGTTACATGTTGTGGTGGGGTAGGATTGAGGGTTGAAAGGATAAAACCTCACATCAAGCCATGCCAAATAAGCATTCTAAGTAAAACATGTACTTGTAATGCTAACTCAAGACAAATCTCTCAGCTATCTTTACAGCCAGATATTGTACAAAAGTTATGAACAGGATTCTGGAATAGGCTGCTTGAGTTTGAAACCCAGTTCTGCCACTTAAAGAATATGACTTCAGCAAATAACTGAATATTTTTGTATCTAGATTTCTATATCTGAATCTTTTTGTACCTTAGTATCTACATCTTCAAAATGGGAATAATTGTGTCCCATCACTCTTAGTTTCATTGTGAGGATTAAATAAAATTAAATTACATAAAGCACATAAAATAGAACCTGAAAGGGACAGTGCATTATCAGCATCTGAGATGATGACACTGCTGAAAGCCCCTCTCATATGTGTTGTCTGCTTAAGGACATCATAATTGATGAAAGTCAACTTTCTGGTAAAAAAAAAAAAAAACCAATAGGAGGTAAGGGGAATAATTTTTGACTTCATAAGAGTAGATCTCATATTTCTTATAATTATACTTTATATTTTTCAAAAATATAGAAACAAACACACACTGTTTTGTTTACTACCACATTGACTATGTTCTGCTTCTCTCCACATTCTGTTCTTGAGCGTTATCACTGCCATTTGGGTTTTTGGGGACTAAACGGTTTGATTTGGTTGCACTGATAAGAGGTTCACCAGGTAAGATTCTGTTATGGTCCAGGCTGCTCAAATTTAGTGAGAAAGAAGAACAAGGATTAAATATTAGTGGAAATGTTACGAGAAAATGTTTTCTGAAGTGTAACATGAAAGCTTTCATCAAAAGCCTTAGCAACTAAGTCATTATCTCTAAGTGATAAGATTATGAGTGATTTTTATTTTCATCTTTGTATTTTGTTGCATTTTTGAAAATTTGCCATGAACATAAATTGTTTTTATAATAAGAAGAAAGCAATTACAAATCTTGAGGAGTTGAAAAGAGCAAGACACATAGTAGTTTACATAGGATTAATTGAACCATGTAAAATAAGCAAATAGACAAAACTATTTAGAGAACGGAAAAAAAGGAAAAAGGTACATCAACAATCATTTTTCAGTGGATAATACCCTTCTTTTTATTTTTCTTTATTCTCTAATATTTTTATAATGAACATGTGATACTTTCATTAGAGAAATGTGACAATTTTTTTAAAGCATAAAACCACAAGCAGTTTTATCTTAGGCACTTGAAATATAAGCCTTTATTTTTCTTTTTGCCTGAAACAGACTTTAAATTTACTGGAAAATTATTTCCTAGTTACACTATAAATGAAAAGAGAGC
The DNA here is from genome assembly GCA_004027875.1 of Aplodontia rufa. Taxonomy (NCBI): domain Eukaryota; kingdom Metazoa; phylum Chordata; class Mammalia; order Rodentia; family Aplodontiidae; genus Aplodontia; species Aplodontia rufa. The sequence continues at coordinate 16,456 of PVKS010017081.1, read as the reverse complement.
AAGTAGGCAAGGAAAGAAGGGTTGTCCTAGAATGACAGAGTGAGAAAAGAAGAACAATTTATTTATGGTTTCCAACCTCTTCCAGGCTTTCAGCCCTGCCCAGCAATCCTTTCAGTTGTCTCGGGTCAGCTACTTCTCCCACACTCAAGTGGCTATTATAAATCTTCATCATGTTCATCAAGATCCTGCTCCAGCCCACTCGCTCTCTGCACATGACCTTGCTACCTATCTCATCAAGAAAATAGAAGTCATAAGGCACAAACTTTCTTATTTTTTCTTCTCCAGCTTACATCTTCATTTTCATCCATATATTAAAATACTAAAGCAGCTTATCTCTTCTCCTTCAGAGAAAGAGGTAGATATTCCTCTTTCTTTCCAACATTAACCCTTTTTTAATGTTTTAACCCAATTTTTGTATCGACCCTGGGTTGTTACTTAGGTTTCTTCCTATTCACTGATCCCAGCACTCCATTTCATCTCTGATACCATCCTTCACCCATGGTACTGACTTTCTTCTCTTTCCTACTCTCTGTTGACTTTTCAACCCAAAGCACTTTGACTTTGACTTGGGACAGATGTTACAGTGCTGTTCCAGAGGTGGTTTCACACATCCTTATAGATTCTTCAGCTTTTACTGCTAAATTCCTGACTCCCTTTTCCCTATGTCAAATCACAGTCTCTCTTCTTAGTTCCAAAGCCATATTCATAAACATTTCCACCTGAATATCTCACTAATACTTGCTAATATGCCTAATATTAAAAACTTACTAGTCTGGGGCTGGTGCAGTGGTCTGGTGGTCACAGCGCTTGCCTGGCATGTACAAGTACACGAATTCAAACCCCAGCACCATGTACTAAATGCAGCGTCTGAGCAATGAAAGCCACATGAAAAACTAAATAAAATTGATTTTCTCTCACGCTCTCTCTCTCTCTCCATCTTAAAACAAAACAAAACTTGTTAGTCCACTATGGAGCCTGTTCCTTCTCCTATTTTATAATGTCTCAATATATCATCAACCAGACATATATCGTAGGAACCCGAGTTCTCTTTGGTTCTTTCCTTATCTCCTTAGTTTAATCAAGCATGGATTCCTATAATTTCCATCTGCAAAATATTTCAGTTCAACCACTGCTCTGCATATTCACTGTGTTAGTTTAGGCCCTCTTAACTGAAATAACTTCTTAGCAGCAAGCCTTTTCTTATGTCTGCATTCATTCTTCTCATGGCTGCTGGAGTTATCATTCTAAATCAGGAACCCTATTCACATCATTTACCTGTTTTAAAAACCTCCAATCATACCCAATGGCTCAGAAATTTCAAATTCTTTACAGAGTATATAATTCCTTCACAATCTGGTATTCATCTTCCTTCCCACATCTGATGCATCAGGATATTTAATCACACGTAAAAGTTCTGGGCATGCCATGTTTCTTTTCTTTATGCCCTGTGCCTTTGCAGGTGGTCGCTCTACTCTTTAAAATGATTTATGTATATTTTTCAGTTGCCACATGTAAACCAATGACTCAGATTTTAATGTACTTACAATCAACCAGAGGATCTTGTTAAACTCAAGATTGCCTGATATTCTGTATTTCAAACAAGCTCCCAGGTAATACCAATGCTGTTTGACAATAGATGGCATTCTAAGTAGCAAGAATTATGTACAACTTAAATATTCACTCTTCTGGAAATATTTTATCTCTCCCAGACAAAGTCACTCATATCTCTCTTCTTCTGTAAGAACATTGAATTAATCTCTGCTATAGCACTTTTAATTGTCATATATATTTCCAGCTATACCATAAATATTTGAAGAACATAGACCACCATTTGCTCTCATATACTAACCTCTGGCTTTTACATACTAAACTCTGACACATGGTAGGTACTAATTAAACATTTATTGAATTAATTCACTACTGAATAAAGGAAAACAGAACTACAGAACCTCAATTCTGATGGATTCAATATATCTATATGTTTTAAATTTATATCAACAACAATCAAACTATAAATATGTATTGAATACCTCTAATTGTTATCTACTTGTATCAAATTATTTATTTTAGTCCTGAAAGCCAGTAGAACTACAGAGCACATTTGTAAGACAGGTGGGTAGATAGATGATAGATGGATGGATGGATAAATTCCAAAAATGAAGGGAAGGCTGTAAGAAACCAGTATATTATGTGTAATATAAACAAAAAAATCAGCAATAAGATGGCTAATAATGCATTTATGACAAATTTGATGATTCACCTAAGTTTCATACTTGAATATTTTAAGACAAAACCTCAAGACAAAGTAACTAAGTAAATAAATATGCACTCAGTTCACAAGTATGGAAAGTGGAATAGACACACTGAGAAGATCAGTAAAATAATCTATAAGTCACAATTTATTTTTTTAATTTTTATTAAAGGGTTGAGGTATTATACAAATCATAAATGCATATAATATGACAATATTATATGCATTTGGTGCTAAACCATAATTTACCCCACCTTGCCCACACCCCAGTCTCTTGATTCTTTTGTATTACACCCCATGGGAGATATAAATTGTGACATAGATTGTGAAGTTTCCAGATTTAAATGATTGCGTAAGTATCATGTGACTTTTCAAGGGGGTAAAGGGTATGCTACATTGCTGATTGACTCCTTAGATCCCTCCCTATCCTCCTCACATCCTCCAAACCCCACCTCTTCCTTTTCCTCTCCCCCACCTACATGTCTATGTTTCCCCTAGATTATGTATTGCTGTGCCTTGGTGGGTCTAATACATGAATTTGACTACCTTTCACCCAAATCTGGGTTTAGCTCCAGCCTCCACAAATGAGGGAAAAACTTCAGCTCTTGACTCTCTGGGTTTGGCTAATTTCGCTCAGCATGATTTCTTCCATTGCCATCCATTTATCTTCAAATGATGCAATATTGTTGTTTCTAATAGCTGAGTAGAACTCCATTATATATATACCAGAGCTTTTGGATCCATTTGTCCAGTGAGAGGTACATCTGGGTTGATTCCATATTTTAGCTATTGTAAATTGCGCTGCTATGAACATTGATTTTTCTGTGTCACTGTAATGTGCTGATTCTAGCTCCTCTGGGAAAATACCAAGAAGAGGGATAGCTGCATCATATGGTGGATCCATCCCTAATTTTTTGAGGTGTCTCCACACTGCTTTCCAGAGCAGCTATATCAGTCTGCAATTCCACCAATGGTGTTCTATTCTAGTGTTCCTATCTCCCCACAACCCCTCCAATATTTGTTATTGTTTGTATTCTTCATCTTTACCAGTCTGACTGGAGTGAGGTGAAATCTTAATGTAGTTTTGATTTGCATTTCTCTGATTATCAGTGATTTAGAACATTTTCTCTTGTATTCATTGCTCGATTTCCTCTGTTAAGAAGTTTCTGTTTAATTATCTGGCCTATTTATTGATTGGATTGTTTGTGTTTTTGTTATTGAGTTTTCTGAGTTCTTTGTAAATTTTGGATATTAGTCCCATGTCAGAGGAATCACAGGTCATGATTTTCTCCCATTCTGTAGGTTCTTACTTGACTGTTTTGACCAATTCCTTGGCTTAGCAAATGCTTTTTAATTTAATGGAATTCTACCTATTAATTCTGGACTTTAATTCTTTGGCTTTGGGAGTCTTATTGAAGAAATCATTAACAACCAATTTATTAAAGAGTGAGTCCTTTAAAATTAATTAAAGTTTAACACATGGAAAAACAGAATATTGTTGTTTCCCAGTCCTAAAAATCCCTATCTCATAACTTTAAATTCTGAAAACTTCATCTCCCTATTCTCTAGTGAAGAACTGACACCAAAGTATCTTCACAGGACAGAACTGAATTATCAACAAAGGCCATTACTCTAGCAGTTAAATGAAAAAAAAAAAAAAGGAGGGGGATCTTGTACATTGGAATTAATGTCTTCAGTGAGACTGAACTTGTCTTATCCATTTAGACATTTTGACTCTTTTCTTAAGTTGCCACAAAAGACAGAGAGGTGTCAAAGAGGAAAGTCAGATAAGGAGTGACTCCAAATAAAAACTGTGCCCAAGGCCTGCCTTATTAGAGAAGGACAAAGGTAAAAATAGTAACTGCAATAAAAAGAAGACACATACAGGAAAGGAATATTGCTGTGTCATTCTTATGATAAACCATCAATTGGGACTATTATAAGTACTCCTGAAAACAGAAGAAATAGTAAACTAAGTTATAAATTTATAACATAAACTTATTTCATTTCTAATAAATATCACCTGTTTTTAATCTGAAGCTAAGAAAAAAATTAAATGAGGAAGAAAATGTCTTGTATTCCTGTCACAGACTTAATAGCTTATAATTTTTCTGTTATTTAATTAACTATAAAAGTACCCAATGGTTATTCCTATAGACACGCACCAGATATATGACTATTTAAAACTACATATTTAAATAGCTAAACGTCAAAGATCTTTCCAAAAAATTCAAAGGGACACTAACAAAGCACATAAAAGCCACAACATGTAAATCTATTATCAAGTACAGACCAAAAAATCTGCAAGTATTTTTGTCTGCCTTACAAAATGCTTTGTTAGCTATCTTAAGGGATAGGAATTTAAACTCCACACTGCATCAAATGATAACATAGAACATACCAAATGCTACTCTCTGCTCTAAACCCCCTCCAATGGCTTCCCATATTGTTCAGAGAAAAATCTATGTACATGTAGAGGCCTTCATGATTCTACATGATGTAGCTCCCACTACCTGTCTGGCCTCATCCTGTTACTATTATATCCCTCTCTCACTATCCTCTACCATACTCAATTCCTGTCCATTTCACACGTTGTCTCTGCTCAGGACAATCTTTTCCCAAGTATCTGAAGGTGATACCTGGAGAGGGTATTATGTTTACAGAGAAAAAGTTGAATATAAATATGATAATATAACTTAACCTTCCCTTCTCTCTTTCTTGGACACTGGGGATTAAATTCAGGTGTGTCCCACCTCTAAACTACATCTCTAGTCCTTTTCATTTTTAAAGTGTTGCTAAATTGTGGAGTCTAGCTTTGAATTTATGAACTTCCTGACTCAGCCACCCAAGACACTGGGATTTCAGGCATGTGCTACTATGTTTGGCTCATACTTACTTTCTTAAGTCATCAAAAATGACATCTTTTCAGAGATGCTATCCTTTACTACCTTCCAGTGACATTTCCTAAACCCCTACTTCTATTTTTTCCTGTTGCAAGGATTATATTTCACAGCAGGAAATCATTAAATTCTACCTGCCTGAGCAGCAGTGTGCTCCAATATCTCCTTCCTCTACCTATTAAGATTTTTGCTCTCTGCCAAGCAAAAAGCTAGGATATTATCCAAACTCATCTTCTTCTGTATGTTACTTATCTTAGTGATCATAGTCTTGTGTGGTCTGATTTCTGATGCCAAAACCTGTTGCTTTATGACTTTTATCCGGGTTGTAGTTGTTTATGGAACAAAAATAAGCTTGACATCCATTATTCCATCATATTTAAGCAATATACCATCTTTCATCAAAAGTTTGAAGTGGAATTAGTTCACTTAACTTTATGGAAAAATACAAAATATCCTAAATGACAAATCTAGTTCTCATCAAAACATCAGCAAATCATTCTCCTTTCTGTCAGAAAAAAATCATTTTTAACTCAAACAAAGGTATTAATACAACTTTCTACAAAACAGTCTTTCTTTTTCATTCAAAGTGGATGGATGGATGGATGGATGGATAATAGATGATAGAATTTACATGAGTGTGATCTGTAAAAAATAAACATAAATGCCTTCAATATTTCTTAAGAATCTTTTCTTTGTTTTCTCTTACAGTAGCAATTTACCTGTTAAAGTCATCAAGTGATAGAAATAGTAAGGTTATTAAACAAGATGACATCACTCTCACTGTTTTACTATAAAACATCTAAATTCAGAAAATAATATTAGAAAAAAATTCTATCTTAATTACCTGTGTTTTTCCATAATATAAATATGTTTAAAACATGGGAAGACAGGGTGTTTCATCACAGGTTTCTGAGGCTTTAATAATAGCATTTTTCAGACATCAGTATTTCCAACTATACTTTTATTTGGCAACTGAGGTGGACTTTACACCTGAGCAGCATATAAGTCTATAAATGAGAAAGGTAAAATTAAAACTTCATTTGGAAGACCTTGATTCTTTATAACATAAATATCTTTCTCTCCATGTGTTATGTTTAATTCTTTCCATTTTTCATCCTTTTTGTACCTTTAATTTCTTTTTAAATTTAAATTTCTTTTAAAAGGGCATTCTTCTTGTGAAATCTTTGTTATGATATTTGTGATTTTTTTATTAGTGCAATATAGTTACCCATAATTGTGGGATTCAGTTTGATACTCATAAATGCATATTACATAATTTGCTCTATTTCAATCCCCAGTACTATCCCCTTCCAGCCTCCTCCATCCCTGATCTATCTCTACTCTATTAATCTTCTATTCATTTATTTTAAAATTGGTACACTACGGTTACACATAAAAGTGGAAATCACTGTGACATAGTCATATACACATGTAACACAGTTTAGTGAATTTCATTCTGCAGTTATTATATGTTTAATTTCTTGATGCAATTTCCCATCCATTCCTGAACCCAGCTATTAGTTTTATGTCTGGATATTTCTTATTCTTAGGGAAATAAAGCCAGCAGGAGGAATACTAGGCTGAGCAAATGCGGAGTCTTTGGAGTTCAACTGATTAAACTCTCAGATTTTTGTTAAGCATCCTATCCCATGTTAGGATGTATAATCCTCTATTAGGTATGGTTTTCCTGGGATCCCTCCCTCACTTTCACAAAGAGAGACAGCCTCACTACCTACTTCGTTATTTCAGCTGCTTTTCCCCAGCTGCTATTTCCAGTAGCCTTTAATAAGAAGGTCACTCATTTTGGGGTCTCTCCGGATTTGGAGGATTCTAAAGGTTATGTCAACTTATTAATTAGATTTTATCAGAGATTAGGGGGCAGTGTGGGCAGGATAATGGAGAGTAAAAGAGAAGCCACTAGGAACCCTATTGTGCTGCCACCTCTGTAGATCATTTGGTTTTCTTCCCTGGCCATTCAGTTTTTAAGATTTGTTGCATTACAATTATCTGGTGTTGGTGGTTATTGTTGTTAGTGTGTGTGAGGTAGGGAAATAGAGGGGCTTATTTAAACTATTTTTGGTTCATGAAATTAAGTATTAGGAAAAGGGAAATATGTGCTTCGGTTTTAATTGTAATCCTAATCTGGACATATATTTAATTTATTTAATTGTCACAACAATCTTAAGGGCTATTAGCTTTATCTTTTTAAGATGCAAAGAGGTTAGAAGTATTAATAAAAACATTAAATAGGATTGTAAAATTGTCATTCGTTAAAAATATTAATTGAGCTCCTACTATGTGCCAAACATTGTGCTGGTAATGAGGATGCAGAAATGTACAAGAGAAATATGGCTGCTGCCCTCAAGAATTTATCTGCTAATAGGAAAAGCAGACACTTAAATCAGTGACTACAATAGTCTAACAAATTCCATGATAGAGGAAATTTCACCTCATAATAGAGATGCTTGACATATTCCAGTGAGAGCTTATCAAATTAACCAAAATACAAATCTAGTGCTCCAATATAGCTGATGCTCAGAAAATGTTAATTCTCTTTCCTCCCTAAACCTCCAAACAACTGCTAAACTATGGCAATCTGCATTGCCTACTTGTGTTATTGTTAGAAAGTGGTCATTAGTGTGCACAGCAAGGGTATTTGTTATCTCTAGGAATAGTTTGATGAGGACTAAATTCTAAGAGTCAAACCCAGATCATGTGAGCTAAAGTCAGGATCTACTTGTATGAAATACTTTATCCCAAAGGTTTAGTAATGTACCTCATAGCAGAAGGAAGCAACTAATGATCAACTTTGTGTGAATGATTAAATGGGGTACCCACAGATATTAGAAAATGAGAAATTAATATTTTTCCTTACACTTTCCATAGTCTCATCCAAATGAAAACACATCACAAAACCTTGGGTTGAGACATTTGACCTAAGGGCAATGCCTCAGGGTTAAAAGTAAAGTTCCCTCCCTTCTCAAAAATTTTAGATCCATCAACAGTAAATGATAATATAACTCTTAATAAAATTTCTTAGTTTACATTATTTGCAGTGTCTTTTCATCAAGGAGGACAAAAATCATAGGCACTAATTAACCTTTGCAATGTTCCCACCAGACAAGAAAAAATAAAATGGTACTATATTTATAGCTGTCTATATCAATCTATAGGCTCATTCAGTACCACAAATGTTAAGAAAGACTAACAATAATCTCAATCACCAAAGCTGCCAGGAATCAGCAGGAATGTATGAACTTCCAAGCTTCTTCCAAGCTATGTGCCTCAGATGTATGCACATAACCCACAAAAGCCTAGCTTCATGAGAGACATGACAATCTCCCACATTAACTCTTCTGATGAAATGGCACTGCTCAGAACCTGAAAAGATGCACTGATTAAACAGGATCACTTAGGGAGTGAGAGAGTTAAATCCAACATTAAGAGTTATTTCTCCCTAGACAGAAAAGAAGGTAGATTGAATTTTCATAAATTTACATGTAAAGTTCTTACAATTATACATTATTTGTTAAAGGACAAAAATGAAGTGAAATTAAATAATTTTCTGGTATTAATTAATAGAGAAATGCCCAGGTGTGGTGGCACTGCCTATAATCTCAGCTACTTTGGAGGCTGAGGCTGAAGGATTGGAAATTTGAGGTGAGACTGAGCTCATGATGTAGCTCGTTACTGGAGTGTGTATCTATCATGTATAAGGTTCTGGTTTTAATCCCCAGCATTGAGGCAGGGGAAAGACAAATGAGCTAGTTAACCAAGGCATATTGTACAAAAATCCATAAAGACGCTGAGCTAAAGTATTTAAAATATATAACAGGTATGGGTACGTATGGTTATCATTTCAGAGACATGGTAAAATAAAAGGGAGCTATCCTTTTTCAGTTTTTAATTGTTCTTCATAGGATAATCTTATTACTACTAACAGTCAAAAATAATTAATAGGAAACATGAAAGATGTCTGATATCAGCCCCAAACTATGTCTTTATCTCACTGAATTTGAGTCAATTTAGGAAGACATTAATAATAAAAAAAAATCTACTCACTGTAAACCACTAGAGATCGAGGATTGTGCCTTATATTTATTAATATATTGGCTACAGTGCCTGACATGTGATAGACTAAAAATCTTTATTGAACAAATGAATTAAAACTAAATTAGTGAATTAAAACTCAGTTTAACACAATTTTGAGCAGATATTATGTACCTTGAGAATATCACAAAGCAATGTGAGTCATTTACCTTCTCAGCCTGTTCTTGGCCTGAAAAGACAAAGCATTCCTGCTGCTTCCTCTCAGAAGGCTTCCCTCAGATTCCCTGTCAATTATTTTCATCCACATACATAGTACTATCACTGTGCTTATTAGACTTCATGTTAATTTATGTCTTACTCATAAAAGTTGGAAGTACTTAACAGTGTGACCCTTATTTTATTCATTATTTCTTTAAACAGACCTACAACAATGTCTGAACTCATTATGTATTCATTAAGTGTTCATAGAATTAATGAATGAAGAAATGAATGAATGAATGTACCTGGTCCCTACCCCTAAAGATTTTATAGTTTTTTTCTCAGGAGGTAGAATAAACTAACAAGTAAACAATATACCATACCACAGTACAAAATATTTGTCTCCAAAGAGATATACACCATGATCATGACTTCATGGGAAATTACATATATTTCTTAGAGGAAAGAAACATAAACTACACTCAGGGAAAATCTTTTGCTATCAAGAGAGGATGACAGATGCTAAGTAGATCAGACCCCTAAACCAGCTAAGGCTCGTAATCTGATCGTGTATTATATAGAAAGGTATCAAATTTAAAGAAAGGTTTTAGAGTAAAAATAAGTAATGCCATGAACTCTCTAATATAATGTACAACAAAACAAAAGATTAGATTACCCAAGGTTAACTGCGAGAGGATGAGGTTGAAGGAGTCAGACGAAGGAAAAATCCTGAAACCACAGTGGTGCACATGCAGCTGATATATGCAGTAGTGGACATCACAGACTCTGGCCATCAACACTGGTGGAAGTCCCATTGACTCAAGACACAAGAAGAGCGAAACTCCTTCTTACCCTATAATCCCTGACTATCACAACTAGCCTGAGTCAGGTAATTACAGAGGATCTCATCTCCCACAAAATAACAAGTCATTGTTTATGTAAATGAAATTCCCAAACTCTACTGAGTCACAAAAAAAAAAAAATCTTGAGCAGTGTTGCACAGAGATTAAGAAGGTCATACTGCCCAATTATATAAACTTAATTCTGCCCCTCACTAGTTTTGTAATCTTGTTACTTAAATTATCTGTACCCATTAAAATAAGTCTAATAATAGTACCAACTTTAGTGAGGTACTATTCTGAGTCGACACACATTTTATGATTTGGATCTTAAATGCCCCCAACAGCCATGTGAAGACTTAGCCACTAATCTGTGGCACTACTGGGAGGTGGTGGAAACTTCAGAGGGTGGGGTCTAGTAGAAGAAAAGTAGGTCATTGGGTGCATGTCCTTGAAGGAGATATTGGGACCCAGACCCTTCCCAATCACTAAGAAGTGAACAGACCTCCTCTGCTATCTGCTCCCAGCTATGATGTACTGCTTCACCACAGACCCAAAGGCAACAAGACTAAACAACCATGGACAGAAATTTCTGAAATCATGAGCCAAAGTAAATCATTTCTTCTTTTAAATTGTGTTATAGTAATGGAAATCTGACTAACACAACATATAGAACACGCATCAAATCTGTAGCTCAGATGTCATCTTCTTCAGGAAGTCTTTCTATATTCTTTGCTCTCTCCATGTGGATTAAAGGTCATTCTCTTATGTTCTCATAACAACTTGTACTGAACCATGTCACAGCAAATACCACCACTATTTTAGAATTGTAAGTACACGTGTGATTTAAGAGAGAGAAGGACTCGTGACACCCTCTCATCATTTGTCCTTGCATGACCTTTTTCATTCCTTTCTTTATCCTTCAGTAATATACCATAAGCAAAACCACCATATGAAATAGAAATTAGAAAATCATAAAAATTTACGTTCGTCATTGGGGCTGTTCATAAATTTATCTTCGGAACACCACTTTTTCTAAAGAGCATCAGAGAGAGAAAAGGAAAGTTAACTTTAGTTTTTCATCAGATTTTTATTTTTCCTCCACTTAGTTGTGTATGTAGTGCTGGGAATCAAACCCAGGTCCTTGCACATGCCAGGCAAGCAGTCTACCACTGAGGCACCTCTCCAGCCAGGAGCACCACTATTCTGACTATCATCCTGAATTGTATTGTGGATTAATTTAGCATTATATATGTGTAAGTATACATGCACATGTATATATTTAGGCATATACATTCTATTTTGGGGGGACCAGGGATTGAACTTTGGCATTTTATCACTGAGCTATATCCCCAGTCCTTTTTATTTTGAGACAGGATCTCATCAAATTGCTGCGAAAGGCCTCAAACTTGGGATTCTCTTACCTCAGTCTCCCAAATCAAACAATTACAGGTGTGTGCCACCACACCCAGAGCCCTAGAGCTGAACACATATTATATAATACATATATGCTATTGGATCTTAAACACATGCACACATTTGAATATATTTAAATGTATATACACAAATATGTACATATACATGCACATTTATAAAATTTTGTTAGATCTATACATATATTCTGAAAAAAGTATATTATTTAATGTTTTTAAATTTGTAAAACTCTATCCTGTTTATATAATATTTTGAAATTTACCTTTTTACTTAATACTGCATTGCTAAAGTTGATTCATATTTTTACACATATGCAGCAGTTGTTTCGTCATTTTTGAATATAACAAAATATTCCTTTGAAAGGACATAACACAAACCATTCTTCTGTACATGAACATTTAAATTATTTCCAGATTTTTTACTATCATGGACATGATATGAATTCTTTTCCATTTCTCCTATACAAAATTTGCAAGATGTTACTCTCGGGTAAATGCTTGTGACTAGAAATCACTGGCAAATAGGATATACAAATGTTCCATTTAAGATAATGTCAAACTAATTTGCTATGTCAACCCATACTTCCACCAACATTGTAAGAAATCTCTTTGCTGCACATCTTCCCCACATGGTATTGTCTTTTTAATTCTTTCCCATCTAAATGAATGTAAAATGGAATTTTATCACAATATTCATTTGCTTTTAGCAGATTATTAATGCAGTTGAACATTTCTTCATACATCCATTGGACACATGTTTCCTCATCTGTGAAAAGTCTAATTGTTTTTCTTTTTGGGTTACTTGACATTTATTGTTACTTTGTTCATTATGTACTTATGAAACAAACCTTATGTTAATGATGTGTAACTCTGTAGACATCACACTAAGTGTATCTTAGTTTTTTACTTTCTTAAAATTATTTGATTAACAAAAGTTTTTTTGTTATAAATTCAGCTTTACAAACTTTTCCTTATGGTTAGTTTTTATGGTATTTTAAGAAATTGCTCCCTGTCTCCAATATTAGAGTAATATTTGAATATATATTTCTGCTGGTGTTTTAAAGACTTGTTTCTGATATTTAAATTATTTATTTATGTAAAATTGATTTTTGCAATGGAAATGTTGTGGAAGATGAAGATCCAAAATTATTTTTCTATATGTATGTCCAGGTTATCAAACAGCTCCTCTTCTTTCATCAGTCATACTGTGACTTTTACCAAAGTTTCACATACATAATTCTGCCTTTAGGTGATTATTCATACTTAGTAAATTTGTTAATACCAGGGCCAGTATCATGCTGTCTTATTTACTGCAACTTTATAATTCTTGATGCCTAATGGTAAGTTGCACATCTTCACTTTTCATTATAACCATCTTGGTTGTTCTTCACATAGATATTTGCATAAACATTTTAGATCAGTTTATCAAATTTCAGGAAAAAAAGATTTGTTGAGATTTTTATAAATGTCATTGCACATACATGTCACTTTGGAAATAACAGAATTTTTATTTTTAAATCCCCATATTAATTAATATGATATTTACATATTTAGGTGTTATTAGTGCTTTTTAGTAAAATATTATGATTTTGTATGTTTTCCCACATTTCTGATAGATTTGTTTTTGGATACTTGATTTTGTGATGATAAATAATGTCATCTTTTAGACTATTTTTTCCGGTTATTATTAATGTTTACTAAAAAATATTAATACAAGGAATTTATTTTGTTAAGGATTTTAAACAGAGGTCCCAGATAAACTCTATTATTTGTATTAATTTGTTTATGAGTTTTGGGAGGGGTGTTAATAGTAGACATTCAAATCAGCTACCAAAAAAGTTAGTTTTATTTCCTCTTTTCCAATTCTTAGGACTTTAACTTCTTTTTCTTATTTTATAACAATAGCTAGGACCCCACATACATCGCTAACTAGAACTGATGATAGTGGTCATTCTCATATCTCTTATAATATTTCTCATTTAGGATAGTGTGCATGTGTATATGTGTGTGAGTGTGTGTGTGTGTAAAATGGACTTTATTAGATCAAGGACATTTCTTTGTTTGCCTTCAGGTGATTTGACTGGATATAAAATTCTATATTCTGTGATCAGAGAATCAGATTGTCAAACCAGATTCACATAACTATAAAATACTAATATCAAGCTTTGCTAATAATTCCAAGAATGGAAGCAATCAAGAGCCACAAGTGAATCAGAAATCTGGTGCATCCCACATGGCTCTATAAATTCATTCTTCTTGCATTGGACATGATGTCTGACCTAATTAATGGATGAGTTCTCTAAGGCATGTGAGTTATCTCCCACAGGATTAGGTTTTCAAACATCTGTTTGCTTCTTCTTGTTGTTGTTGTTGGTGGTGGTGGTGGTGTTTTTACAATAGATTGTTGTATCACTTATGTGACATTTTTTGAGGAGTCCTGTCTTACAAAATCATGGATAATAGATTTATTTACCATTAGCAATCCTAACCCAGGGACATCCTGAAGAAAGCATTCTCTATTTAAGGATTCCCATCCCAGTAAATTATATGTCTATTTATAAGAAGGTCAGTAAATGGATAAATTTCTTGACACTTACAACATCTCTAAATTGAATCAGGAGGATATTGAATTCCTAAATGGCCCAATCACAGGCACTGAAGTCCAGATTGCAATTAAAAGTCTACCAAAGAAGAAAAGCCCAGGACCGGAAGGCTTCTCCGCTGATTTTTACCACACTTTTGAGGAGGAACTAACACCACTCCTTATTAAGTTATTCCAAGAAATTGAAAAGGAGGGACTGCTCCCATCCACTTTTTATGAAGCAACCATAACTCTGATACCAAAACCTGACAAGGATACATCAAGAAAAGAAAACTACAGACCAATATCCCTTATGAACTTGGATGCAAAAATCCTCAACAAAGTACTAGCAAACCGTATTCAAAAACTTATTAAGAAAATTATCCATCATGACCAAGTGGGCTTCATCCAAGGAATGCAGGGCTGGTTCAACATACGCAAAACAACGTAATCCACCACTTAAACAGAATCAAGGACAAAAACCATATGATCATCTCATTGGATGCAGAAAAGGCCTTTGATAAAATCCAGCACCCTTTTATGTTCAAAACTCTAGAAAGGATGGGGTTCAAAGGACCATTTCTGAACTTAGTCAAGGCTATATATGCTAAACCCTCAGCCAGCATAATACTAAACGGAGAAAAGCTGAAAACATTTCCACTACAGTCGGGAATAAGACAAGGCTGTCTGCTCTCACCTCTTTTATTCAATATTGTTCTTGAGACCCTAGCTGGAGCAATTAGGCAAGAGAAAGAAATTGAAGGGATAAAAATAGGAAGAGAGGAAGTCAAACTCTCTCTTGTTGCTGATGACATGATCCTGTATCTGGAAGATCCAAAAAACTCCATCAATAAACTGCTTGAACTCGTAAGTAGATTTAGCAAAGTGGCAGGATACAAGATCAACATGCATAAATCAATACCTTTCCTATGTACCAATAATAACAGGACTGAAGAAGAAGTCAGGAATTCAGTTCCTTTCAAAATAGCTTCGAAAAAAATAAAATACTTGGAAATTAACCTAACAAGGGAAATCAAAGAACTCTTCCATGAAAACTATCGAACATTGAAGAACGAAATCCAAGATGACCTAAGAAGATGGAAAGATGTCCCATGCTCTTGGATAGGCAGAATTAATATAATAAAAATGGCCATTCTACCAAAAGCTTTATACAGATTTAATGCTATCCCTATAAAGATACCTATGTCATTCTTTACAGACATAGAAAAAGCAATTCTCAAATTCATTTGGAATGACAAGAAACCAAGAATTGCCAAAGCACTACTAAGCAAGAAAGATGAAATAGGAGGTTTTGCTATTCCAGATCTAAAACTATACTATAGAGCCATAGTAACAAAGACAGCATGGTACTGGAATCAAGATAGGGAAGAAGACCAATGGAATAGAATAGAAGACCCCGAAACAAATCCTCAAATCTTTAAACATCTGATTTTTGACAAAGGGGGACTGCCGCGTTCGGCTGGCGAAGCGGCAAAAACGACACATACACGCTTGTTGCTTCTGGAGATCTCCCGTGCTCTCTCTTTATTCAGGAAGCTGCACCACTTATATAGGGCAGGTAACCCAATCAGCAGGTTGTTGCTATGAGGAAAAAAGCTCTGCTGCCAGCTCCTATTGGTTGTCTCTAAGTGGTCAGATATTGCAAGCATACGAACCAGGAGCAGCACGAGGTCAGCTGACTTGGCTTGGCCAGCTGCCAGCCGCCATCTTAAAGCTGCCTATGTGGCGTGGGCCCCGGGTGCCGCCTGCCACATTGCCCCCTTTTTGTTTAAGATGAGACCGTGCCTGTCTTAGGTTGCCAGGATAGAGCTACATTCTTACCCGTCATTGGGTGTTGAAGTACAACTTCTTCAATCCCTGTCTTAGGTTGATATGTGCTCTTCCTGGTCTGACCCGTCTTTGACTACTGGTCTAGCATGCTCAGCCATACTTCAGGGGAGTGGCCAGCATTGATGGCTAGCAAAGCTTGGTGTAGTATTGCTGGCTGTTTACACTGGTTACCACGTAGCTTGCACATCCACCACACACCGATACCAGATATGAGACACAGGGAACCACCAAAAGCCAGGAAGCCAAACCAATTTCTTCCCCAAGCAACAACAGATTGGAAATCCTACCATCAGTGATCATAGACACAGAGGATATATCCATACAAGCAATAATAAAACAAAAGGCATGAGACA
>PVKS010017080.1:0-42589 GCA_004027875.1 Aplodontia rufa | reverse complement strand
CTGATCCCCTCCCCCTCCACCCCCCTAAATAACTATGGTTGCCCTAGACCATGTGTTGCTATGCCTTTGCTGGGTCTAATACATGAGATGACTACCTTTCACCCAAGCCTGGGTTTAGCTCCACAAATGAGTGAAAATATTTGACCCTTGACTCTCTGGGTTTGGCTAACTTTGCTCAGCACGATTTGCTCATTACCATCCATTTACTTCAAAGGCTGCAATATTGTTGTTTCTAGTTGCTGAGTAGAATATATATGTATATCAGAGTTTTTAGATGAATTCATCTAATGAGAGGGCATCTGGGTTGGTTCCATAATGTATCTATTGTAAATTTAGCTGCTATGGACATAGATTTTGCTGTGTCACTGTAATGTGCTAATTCTAACTCCTCTGGGAAAATACTCAAAAGAGGGATAGCTGGATTGTATGGTGGCTCCAACCCTACTCCATATGCTTTCCAGAGTGGCTGTACCAGTCTGCAGTCCCACCAACAGTGTGCTAGAGTTTCTATCTCTGCAATCCTTCCAGCATCTGTTATTGTTTATATTCTTCATTTTTGCCAGTCTGACTGGTGTGAGGTGAAATCTTAATGTAGTTTTTTAATCTGCATTTCTGATTACTAGCGATTTAGAACACTTTATCAAGTATTCATTGGCTTGCTTGATTTCCTCTGTTAAGAAGTTTCTGTTTAACTCTCTGGCACATTTATTGATTGGATTGTTTGTGGTTTTGGTATTAAGTTTTTTGAGTTCTTTGTAAATTTTGGATATTAATCCCCTGTTGGAGGAATCACAGGCCATGATTATCTCCCATTCTGTAGGTTGTCTCTTAACAATTTTGACCAATTTCTTGGCTGTGCAGAAGCTTTTTAGTTTAATGGCATCCCACTCATTGATTTTTTTATTTTAAATCTTTTGCTTTAGGAGTCTTGTTGAGAAAGTCTTTGCCAACTCCCAAATCCAGGAGTGTTGGTCCTAACTTTTCTTCTAGCAGTTGTATGGTTACTTGTTTAATTACTAGTTCCTGGATCCATTTTGATTTGATTTTAGGGCAAGGTGAGAGATATGGATCTGATTTCAACTTCCTGCAAATGCCTGTCCAGTTTGTCCAGCACCATTTATTGAATAGGCTGTTATTCTTCCATATTGCATTTTAACTCCCTTTGTCAAATATCAGGTGTTTAAAGACTTGTGGGTTTGTCTCAGAGTCTTCCATTCTATTCCATTGGTCTTCATTCCTATTTTGATATCAGTACCATGCTGTTTTTGTTAATACAGCTCTATAGTTATAGTATTAGATCTGGTATTGTGAAGCCATCTGTTTTGTCTTTCTTCCTTAGTAATGTTTTGTCTATTCTGGGTTTCTTGATGTTCCAAATGAATTTGAGAATTGCTTTTTCTATATCTGTAAGGAATGACATTGGTATCTTGAAGGGGATTGCATTGAATCTGTATAGTGCTTTTGGGAGAATGGCTATTTTAATTATATTAATTCTGCCTAACCAAGAGCGTGGAATGTCTTTCCATCTTTTCAGGTCTTCTTCCATTTCTTTCTTTGATGTTTGATAATTTTCATTGTAGAGGTCTTTTACTTCCCTTGTTAGATTAATTCCCAGTATTTTATTCCTTTTGAGGTTATTGTGAATGAGACAGATTTCCTGATTTTTTCTTTGGCCGAATCACTGTTGGAATATAGGAAAGTTATTATTGATTTATGGGTATTGATCTTGTATCCTGCCATTTGCTGAATCCATTTGTAAGCTCAAGAAGTCTTCTGCAGGAGCTATTTGGGTCCTCTAGATAAAGTATAAATGCATCAGGAAATAAAGATGGCTTAACCACCTCTTTCATGTTTGAATTCCTTCTCTTGTCTGATTGCTCTGGCTAGGGTTTGGAGGACTATATTGAATACTAGTGGTGAGAGTGGACAACCTTGTTTTTTCCCCAAGTTTAGTGGGAATGCTTTAAGTTTTTCTTCATTAAATATAATGTTGGCTGTGGGCCTGTCACAGATGGCCCTTACAAAGTTGAATAAGTTCCTTTGATCCTTATCCTCTTCAGAGTTTGGAGCATAAATGAATTTTGGATTTTGTCAAATGCATTTTCTGCATCAATTGAGGTGATCATATTGTTTTAAACTCTGTTTCAGTGATGAATCACATTTATTGATTTGCTTATGTTGAACCAGGCTTGCATTCCTAGAATAAAGGTAACTTGATCATGATGTATTATCATTTTGATATGTGTTGCATACAGTTTGCTAGAATTCTATTTAAGATATTTGTATCTATGTTCATCAGGGATATTGGTCTGTAGATTTGCTTTTATTCATGTGTCTTCACTGGGTTTTGGTATCAGGATTATGGTGGCCTCATAAAAAGGGTTTGGGAGGGTTCCATTCCTTTCAAATTTGTGGAATAGCTTAGTAAGGAGAGGTGTTAATTCTTCCATACAGGTCTGGTAGAACTCAGTAGAGAATCTATCAGGTCCTGGACTTTTATTTTTTGGAAGGCTTTTAATTGCTGTTCCAATTTTATAACCTGATATTGGTCTGTTTAGGTTTTCAATATCCTCTTGTGTCAATCTTGGAATGTTGTATGTGGCTAGGAAATTGTCCATGTCTTCCAGGTTACCCAATTTGGAGGAGTATAGTTTTTCAAAATAGGTTCTGATAATCCTCTGAATTAAGATGGGTCAGTGAAGATCTCTCCATTTTCCCTTCTGATTTTGTTAATTGCTTCATTTCAGTCTTTCTTTTGGCGAGACTGGTTAAGGGTCTGTCAATTTTATTTATTTTTTAAAGAACCAACTCTTTGTTTTGTTGATGATTTGTATTGAATTTTTTATTCTCTATTTCATTGATTTTGGCTTTGATCTCAATTATTTTCTGTCTTGTACTGGATTTGGGATTGAGTTGCTCTCCTTTTTGTAGGGATTTGAGGTAATTTTATTTGAGGGATTTTATTTGTGATTTCTCAAGATTTTTGATGAAGGCATTCAGTGTTAAAAATTTCCTCTTAAGATTGCTTTCATACTCTCTCAGAGATTTTGATATGTTGTGACTTCCTTCTTATTTGTTTCCAAGAATTTCTTGGTTTCTGCTCTCATATTCTTCTTTAACCATTCTTCAATTAGCAGGGTATTATTCAATCTCCATGTATTATGTCTCTTGCTATTTTGTAACAGCTTTTTTTGTATTTGACAAGATTTTCTTTGTGGACTAGAATATGATCTATTTTGGAGAAGGATCCAAGCACTCCTGAGAAGAGGGTAAATTCATCCAACTTGGGGTAGAATATTCTATAGATGTCTATTACGTCCTTTTGATTCATAGAGTTGTTTAGGCTGGAGATATCTTTATTGCTTTTTTTTTGCTTTGATGATCTGTTTATTGTTGATAAAGGTGTATTAAAGTCCCTCAGTTATATTGTGTTGGGGTTTTTAAATGGTCTTATGTCATAAAGTATTTTTTCCATGTATTTGGGAGTGTTGGTGTTTAGGGCATAGATGTTTACTATGGTTAAGTCTTCTTGATATAGAGTTCCCTTTATTAAGATGTAGTGGCCTTCTTTGTCTCTTCTGACTAATTTTTGGTTGAAATCTCTTTTGTCGGATATAAGTATTGCAACACTGGCTTGCTTTCTTGGTCCATTAGCTTGGTAGATTTTTTTTACAACCTTTCACCTTCAATATGTGGGTGTCTTTGTCTGTGAGATGTGACTCTTATAGGAAGCATCTTGTTGGATTTTTTTTTTTGATCCAGTCTGTTAATCTGCAACTTTTGATTGGGGAATTGAGACCATTTATGTTATGTATTAGAATCGATATGTGATTGTGGATCATTGTTGTTGTACTTTTTTGGTGTAGTTTGTGCTATATTGGTCATCTTTTAATAGAGAATACTTTTTAGAATTTCCTCTGTGGGCTTTGGGAATTATTTGTTCATTCCTCAGTTTAAAGATTATCTTTGAGTATTTTTTGTAGTGCTGGTTTTCTGTTCATTAATTTTGGAAGTTGGTTCTTATCATGAATGTTTTTGGTTCCCCTTCACATTTGAAGCTGAGTTTCTCTGGGTATAGTAATCTTTCCTAAAGTTTTCTTCTTTCAAGGATTGGCATATCTTGTTCCAGGATCTTCTTGCTTTCAGAGTCTTATCTGAGAAATCAGAGGTGATTCTTATTGATTTGCCTCTGAATATGAGTTGGTGTTTCTCTCTTACAGCTTTTAATAATCTGTCCGTGTTTTCTCTGTTGCACATTTTGGATATGATGTGCCTTGGTAAACTTCTCATCTGATTAGGTCTGTTAGTCATCCAGTACTCTTCTTGGATGAGGATGCTAGATTCATTTCTGATACGGGAAAATTTTTCTTTAACTATTTCATTTAGAATGTTCTTTAAGTCATTCATTTGAATTTTGATGTTTTTTTTTCTATCCCAATCACTCTCAGATTAGTTCTTCTGATTTCATTGCAGACTTCTTGAAAGTTCAGGTCAGGTTCTAGAATTTTATTTTTCTTTTCTGTTATCTATGTGTTCAGTCTTACTCAATCTGTCTTAATTATTGGAGGTTCTTTCTTCTAGAGCTGAAGTTCTATTTTCTACAGAAATTTATCTTTTTATTAAATTCTTCCACTGAGACTTTGATTTGATTGACTGAAAATTTCAAGTCTAAAACTTCTCTTTTCAGCATATCCATTTCTTTGTTAAAAAAGTTTTTATCTCTTGAGTTTGCTCTCTTCTTTCTTAAGTCTTCTTTTAGGTCTTTGATTGTTTTAGTAATTAGATCTTTGATAGTTTTTTTTTTCTAGGCTTTCATCCCACTCCCTATCTATTGTTGGGGAGTTGTGGGTTTGAGGCAAAAACTCTTCAACCCTGATTCCTCATTTTTGAAGAATTTTTATTGGACTTTGAATTGAAGTCAGTTCATTTTCACCTTATTTTGTGTGTGAGCTTTTATGTATGATTAAATTGTTTGTTCTGTTGTTTTTTGCTGAACATGTAGCGTGCATTGGTCCCAGGGATTGGATCATGAGACTCCTCTCTGGTTGTTCCTCTGTGGGATCTTATTGATGGGTTTGGATTTTTTGTCTCCTCTCTTGTGTGGGGTTCTGTCAGGATAGTTGAGTTCACCAGCAGTGAACACAGTCTATGAACTACTATTGAGTTTTATGATTTCCAATACCTCCCTAGATAATGAAATACAATCAGTAGGAATGTTCCATGCATACAGTAAACAGCTTACTTTGCTCCTTCTGTAATCATTATAATGGTAATTCCTTCATAAGAGAGGAATAACAGGGTTGTCACCTACATCCAGCAACAATCTTATTGTCTATATAGACCTGTTGGTCTATAGTTGACTTAAAAGCAAATAAACTATATCAAGAACAGCAATCACAGAAGAAAAGCTTTCCAGTATTAATGGTGATGACACAAGTTATGTGAACTGATTGATACTAATTGGTGGTGAATGTGTAGATAACTAAGCGCAAAGGAATTGTGTTAAGAGGGAAGAGAAGAATTAGGAGCAAGAGCAGAGAGAAAGTAGAAATAATGTAGGATATTAGAAAAAGAAAAAGAAAAGGTGGGGAGAGACAGAGGAAGAAACTGAGATAGTGACTTTAAAGAGAGGTGAGAGGGAGAGGGGTAGGGTTGAGTTAGTTTTCAGAGTGAAGATAGAAGGGTGTAGCAGAGGATTACACTACTGGGAGGTTACACATCACAGACACAGATTGTGGTCGTCAGAAGCTCAGACATCAAAAGGTGGAAGGAAGGGTACAGTTCTTTACAATTGAGAAAGAGCTCAGAATGGAAGATAAGTTATAGTAAGGTGGGGAAGAGATTGGAAAGAAAAAGAAAAAAATCTGAGTAAATATGTTTGGCCATGGATATTTCAGTTCTGCCAGAGTTCATACAGACACAACAAAAGCAAATGAGAAGTCAAAAGTCCGAAGAAGAAATAAAAATACATTTCTGTTCTTCTCCAGCTGTTAGTGAGTGAAGATTTCAGCAGCCAGGTTCAAATTTGGTCACATAGCTCCCTCTGCTGGTGACAGGCAAAGCTCCTCTAAAGATTTCCTGGGATCCTGTTACTGGGCTTGGTGGCCACTCCTCCAACCCCTGCCTGGTGGAGGGAGCTAGGGGAAGGTTGAAGAATCCTTCTTTCCCTCACTCCAATTTTCTCTATTTAAAAAAAAAAAAGAAATAAAACTTGGGGAGACACCGAGCCTGGTGCTTAGAGCTTAGCTTGACGGATCTTCTGTGTCCCAGTAGGCTCCTGAGGGGTCATGGGGAAGTCCTGTCACCCCCTATTCATTCCACATGGGCACAAAGGCTGCTGCCCCTTCCTTTTGTGGTCCCCTGAGACACAGGGTATCTTAAGACTCTAGAATTAGGGTGAGACTGGAGGGGCACTTTTGAGTTTGGGGTTTTCCATCTGAAAGGCTTTCCCTCAGTAACAGCATTCTGCTCCCTTCCTAGCTAAAGGACACTTTTCTGGCAGCAACTGGCCCACACCCTGTCCACGCTAGAGAGTTAGGCCACTTCTCCTGGGGATGGTCCCCAAATTACCACATTTCCAGGCATCTTGGCACGTCACTAGCTGTCCAAGGCTGTGTTCAGATGTACACTCTCTTCCTGTGGCTGCAGGAATCCCTGTTAATGAGAACCGGGTTCAGGAGCCTAAAACTGAAGCCTTGATCCGCCGCCATTTTTTTTCTCTAATTAATGCTTAAAAAATGATAGCTTGGCTTTGTATTTGTAGCAGCCTGAAATTTCAGACTATAAACACAGGTATTGTACACATACAAACACACAGATTTCCCTGCTCTTCTCATGGCTACCTATATAAGTTCCAGGGAGATTTTTGCCATGTCGTGTTGCCCATGGCTTGGGATTCCTGATCTGGTTGTTGGGCCTTATTGACTTGGTACTTAGCTCATTAAGGTTGCTTCAGTGCACGTCTCCAGGTCAGTTACCAGTTCCCCTTTGCCTCTGAGCTGTGGGTCCTTGCTCTAATGGGATGGAAAACTGGCTTTTACTTACAAGCACATCCTCTAAATTGTTCATAGAATAATGTCTGGAGTCCTATAGGCCTTTGGCCATGGGTATGAAAAAGCCATTCCCCCTGATCCACCATGCTCAAAACCCTTTACCCTCAACTGGTTTCATTCTGTATGTTTTGCATTTCTATTTTGAAACTGAGGAGCTGAGAAATGAATGTTTTATTTTTTGGGTATTTCTGCTTGTAAAAATATTCACACACTGCAGTGAACACTCTTGCTGCTGATTTAATGAGGGAATGGTGGAGTGACAGGATGGCAGTACAATAAGTATAAATTGATTTTTCCAAATATCTTTATGCCATGCTTGTTGCTACTTCATGTTCATCCGTTTAGCACCCGTTGGTCCCCTATAATGTACAAACCACAGTTAGTATCCAGGTCCTGTGGGCGCCTGGGTTTCTCTTGTTGTCCCCTCCTCGATTCCCTATAGCTGGTTTAATCCCCCTGCTGTGGGCCGTCAGAGCTCTTGGCATATTCCGTTTGCAGCACTTGTCACACCAAATCATGCTTCTGTCACTCTTTCTTGAGGTGAAGGCAAGTGCTGCATATTCTATTTGCTTCTGCACCCTATGGCCTGCCACCTGCAAGACACTTAATCAGGACTGCTTGAATGAATACCTAATTGAATAAATCCAGTTAATCTAATCACCTTGATGGCCTCTAAGAGGTCCCTTGACCCCTGGCTGGAGTGTCTCTATTTTTTTTTTTTTTTATACCTGATAGGATTTTTCATTTTTCTGTGTTCTCACCCATTGATTATGAAGCCTGTTTAAAGCTCTTAGACTATCTCTTCTCTTTTATTGCGTATTGAATGTTATTCATTCACCAGGGTTCAGGTTCAGGTGGATTGTAAAGACAGTTTGTGAGAAAGCAAAACAGTATTGCTTTTTTTTTTTTTTAACCAATCAATTAATTGCTTCCTTTTGTTTTTCTTGGTTGTTCTCAACTTAAATATCACTTCCAAGAGAGACATTTCCAAAATTGAATGCAAGACTTCCTATTATGATGTTTTACTATGACCTATTTCCTTTTTGGGACTTGTCAATTTTTAAACTAATTTACAATCATTTATTTTTGTACTCATTTGTTCAATGTCCATCTTTACCACCAGTGAATAATGTCTGCAGGAGAAACCATGTCTTTTTGATCACTTTGTGTCCTCAGGACACACTGTCTTAAACATGGCAAGTGCTTACTATATACTTGTTGAAGGAAAAGGGGATTAGATCAGAGTGACTTAATGAAAAGAATTTCAAACTAGCAGTCAGTTCTGGTGTGGTCACTAGCTGCCTAAGAGGTCTTATATAAATGACATTTGTTATTTATTTTCCTTCCCAGTGGTTGAACCCCTTCTGTGTTTGAGGAATTTCCAACCTTTAGCATCTTGCTGGGCATAATGGAAGGAGCTACATAACTCTTAAAAAAACCCCAAAAACACAAAAATCATATATTTCCCAGGACACCCCTTTGATTGGAGCACAGCTAAGGACAGAGAGCTGGCTGTCTAATGCCTGGTGACAGGTGAACCAGGGCCAGGAGCTCTCTCTTGAGCCCAGAGATGCAGCAGCAGCAGTGTCTGCATCAAAACCAGTTCACAATTAAGAGTTTTGAGTTTCATTTCTGTTTGCTGGGTTTCCAGTGATGCTGTGAATTAACAGATATCTTTTAAATGAATTCATTTTCTGTCTCACTCAGCCAAAGTCAATTTCTCTTACTTACAACTTTAAATCTTGGACTGATTCTTTCTGGGCAAACCATTAGATTTTTGGGGGGGCCTTAGTTTTCTCATCTGTGAAAGCAGATGGGGAGAGGAATTAAATGATAAACTTAATTGCCTTCAAAACTCTGAGGCTCTATGAAAATGGATACATTAGTTCAATTATTTAAAGTTCTATTGTAATACTTCTATTCCTAAAACCAGCTGGTTTTTCAACCTGAATATATGTTCCCTTCCAAGAAATATATTCCCACTTCTGTGTCTTGGATCATCCATAATGAACAGGGAAAGAGCCCCTGTTTTGTTGAAGCAGACACTTGTTCATTACTTCCTTTTCCTCTTTTTTTCCCATCCACTGCCTGGTCAGGGTATATTGTTTAGTTTAAACCAAACTTCCAAACACAGATGCAGAGTGATGTGACCTAATTCGTCTCCTCTGCTTTCCATCGCAGCTTTCACTTGTTTTTAGAGTTGTGTTATTTTAAGATTTGAGAAAATTGCAACTGGAAAGTGTGGAAATCTTTTTCTTTTTGAAGTATGAATTCATATTTTCTGCTTGGATGGCAACCAGGGTTAACATATGGCAGTGCACCAAAGATCTCAGAACGTTTTGCTTTGTCAGTGTATGGAGAAGGGTCTGGGATAGTTGGCCTTCATTGTCAGTCTGGGGATAAAATAGAAGGAAGGGAGAAACTCAAAGAAAACATCCTTAGATTGTTGAATTGCTTAATTTCTTAAAAGGTAATGTGAAAGCCAAGCATCACCAGCCTTAGTTTTATATACATGAGAGCACTGAGGACCAAAGAAGGTAGGTCACAGTTGTCAAATTCCTGCCTTCTACTTGGTATTGATAATATCACTCAATGACAGGAAGTCCCATATGTGGAAGCTAGCAGTCTCAGAATTGGAATTTATTACCCTATTACTATATTTGAATATCATTTTCCACTGGTTGGGAGAGAATTCATGTACTTGCTAGCTAGACCCAAGATAGAAAATCCAAATCTTTCCATGCCTACACTCCTGTCAATCACATTTTCCTGAAACAGTCAGTACCCATCACCTTTGTCCCCTTCTCTATATGCACAGATGTGGTGATCTCTCTTCCAGTGACCTTGTCTTACCCCAGCCCCTAGTCCAACTGGTTCTGCAATGTGATTCAATCTTGTTACCATCGAGGAATTGCTACATCTCTTTGACCTTCCTTTTAAACTTTTATTTTCACGTCAATTCCATGTCCTCTTCTCTTCTATTTCATTATTCAGGATAGCAGGCAGCCTTTAATATTAGTTGTCATCTTACTCATAACTGGGTGAAGGACCTTGGTGGGAGGAACTGGGCTGTCCTTCTGAAATGGGTGTTCCAAGAGCCTCAGGGATTTGGTCCCTCTTACAATGAACAGTGGTGCTGAGCCATGATTGGAATCATGGAGAGACCTAAAGTTTCTCATAGCCAGTGAATTTTCCATCCTCCCACTCTGCCTCAGCTGCTGAGAGGGGATAGGATCTCCATTCCGAGAAACCTTGTCTGCTGGACTGGTTCAGATGTATTGCACCCAGAGGCAGAGCCATATGTAAATCGGAGAATTTACTTTCAATCACATTATTCAATTATTGTTTTAATTGGTTAATTCACTGGAATCAAGCGATTATGTACAACATTGCTTTTGTGACCCTAAAAGCCTGTTAGAACTTGAGCTGGAAAACATGGACATCCCTTGGTCCTCTATTGCAAGATGTATTTAAAATGAACTGGCCTGCAGGTGTGTGATTTTTTGTATAAGCTAAACACATATCCTGCGACTTTCTTCCCACAAGAACTGCCTAATTTAGGAGTTTGAAATTTTACCTCTTTGCTAGTGAACCAAATAGCAGAAATGAAAGTGAAGTAATGACACAAATTAAACAACATAGAAAAAGTTGACAAGTACAGAGTTTTTTTTAGAACAGGTTTAAGGATATTTGGAAGGTCAGTTTTGGATAATGTAAATAAAGATGCACCTAGAATTGAGGAACGTGAGAAACAAACTGATGGAAAGATTAAATCCATTTGAAGCTGCGTGGAAACTGTGTAAAACTGGAGTATAATATGAAAATTTTAGACATTTTTATGGAGTGTATTATAGAATCGCTTTAATATTAAAATACTTAATAATTTGTGGAGTGTATTCTGAGATGAGAAAGTTATAGAAAATGAATGTGCCTCATATTAACTTCATATTCACTTTAGAAAAACAAATAACATTCTTCACTATCTTTTAGGTTTAGCTTTTTGTCCCTGTTTTAGCTTTAAGCTTGATTTCTGGTCATTCAGCTTTATTCTAAACCCAGAACATACACAATGTTCCATTTGCTATGTGCTTTTTATTTATGGGTATATGCATATTTAATTCCCCTATGTCCATTTAAAGATGATAATTTGGGGCTGGAGCGGTGGCCTGGCAGTTACGGCGCTTGCCGTACGAAGGTTCAAACCCCAGCACCACATACACAACGAAGTGTCTGAGCAACAAAAGCCACGTGAAAAACTAAATAAAATTGATTCTGTCTTTCTCCCTCTCTCACTGTCCCTCTATCTTTGGAAAAAAAAATGATAATATACTGCAAATGCTTTCAATCTTTCTTTTCCTCCATCGCACACTATTTACATAAAAGTAAAAAATGTGTAAAACGTAGAAAATATTATGGACTAAGTAGAAATCTATGTTTTGTCAAAGAGTTTGGCAGCAACATAGAAAACAGCTTTTGAGATACTGCGAAACATCGTATGACTCACCCAAGAAGCAAGCATGGGGCTATGTTAAGTCCCTAGACATCTGCTAGAGCAAGCTTTATTTACATAGTTGGTGTTTATTTGGGGATTTAGAAAAAGAAAGCCCTCACTGCGAGCCTCGAGGCATCCATTCCATTTGCAAACAAACATCAGACAGAGCAAACCACATGAAAATTTCCCCTGGATAAGCTTCTGCGAACTGATGGAAAAGCAGACTCCACAGGGCAGCCGCACATGTGGCTTAGGTCTGAAGAGTTCATAACCACTAAGCACAGGTGAGAACTGGGGCTCAGCGCACTATAGCGAGGCTGCAGGGTCTCTGGCCTCAGCCGTTTGGGTTGCTGGGATTATAGGCGTGCACCACTGCACCCAGAGCTCACTAGCAATTTCTGGCACCCATTCTTTTCCACACCTTTTCTCACACTCATCTCACTCTTTTTCTTTTATTTCCATTTGCCAAAAGTACAGGTTGCATGCCACATCCTTCACGAACCACTTCTTAATCTGCCCAATAGGATGTGATTTGGTTCTCTTCTGAGCTGGCGCTTAAACCATGTTCAGGCTTGTACCTTATTTATTTGTATTCCAGACCGAGACAACTCAGGCATCAAGCCACCTTGGCATTCCTCATAGCACTTGGCATGGTGGCTTGTCCAAAGCATTTGCTTTGTTGAACTTAGTGAGATAGCATAGCAATCAGGTAGGTTATTATAAGGCGCTAATTAGGACTTCAGTCTTAAAGGGACTGAATTACAGGTGGTCAGACTCTTTAAGTGTGTTTTAAACTATACCTCTAATCATTCTTTGGTTTGGAAATTAGAGGCCTTCAGGTAATTATAATTCTGTGTGAGAGAAAAGTGCTTTCTGGAAAAGTCTTGTTTTGAACTCAAGTGCGATGACTCTGTTCTACTTTATACTTAGTGAATTTTCCACAGTCTGAGCCTCAAACTTGAGAAAGACTTGAGACCAAAGAAATAACCTTTAATTGACTCCTCTGAAGAAAATGTGCATCAGAATTTTAAACCAGGGCAGTTTCTCAGTTTCCTGAGGCGAATGTGGGTGTTTTAAAATTTCATCAAGGTGAATGTATTTTCTGTCAAATTTTTAAGTGAACGTGGGTTGAAAAGTCTGGAAAGCTCAGCAGAACTGATATCTTTTTGCTATGATTTCTTACTCAAAATTCAGGGAAAACCTGCCAGTTATTAAAGGGTTATATACTTTGGGTCTGTGGGTACATTCAGAATCTAGAGTGGAGAATGGATAGGTTGTGGTAAATGGGATAATTTTCTAATAGCTTCTTCTAGCTAAACTTTTGAGAAGTCCGTATAAAATGATTCCTGTGAATGAGGAAAATGGATTAACAGCAGATACATCTTTGTGGGTGTGAAGAGGTGACTTGTTCCTCCGCTCCACAGGTGTCACTAGCCTCTCCTTACTCACTAGATTTCTCCATTTCCTGCTCCGTGCCTTCTCTGATCAGGTGGCGATGTTGATTTGTGCTGGTTTCCTGATTGCCTGGATCCCTTATGCAGTGGTCTCTGTGTGGTCAGCGTTTGGAAGGCCAGACTCCATCCCCATACAGCTCTCTGTGGTGCCCACCCTCCTTGCAAAATCCGCAGCGATGTACAATCCCATCATCTACCAGGTCATCGACTACAAATTTGCCTGTTGCCGAACTGGCCGTTTGAAAGCAACTAAGAAGAAGTCTTTGGAAGACTTCAGGTAAAATCTCAGAAGCTAGAAATGAGTCATACATTCTTTGTTTCAAAATACTGTGGGGTTCAAGGCTCAGGAGGTTGAGTCGGTAAAAGTTGTTATTGTTAGGGAACTCCTGTGTCCACTCAGGGCCGGTTTAGAGTAAAAAGTGGAATGGGCACCTGAATTCACTGTTTGAGGCAAAGACTGTAGAGAAAGCCCCAGGTTCTCTGAGCCGCTTTTAATTCTTGATTGATGTCCGGATATTTTTCAATATCTCTTTCTTTGAATAAGTAGGTACCAGTGTAGAGAAAAGGTAGAATAAGCTTTGAGAAAGGGGCTTTTGTCTTGTTTTGTCACTGTGTTTGAGCCTGTGACAGATCTCTTTTTTAGTATCTTTACCATCCGGGTGCAGGATTAAATGAAAAAGATGATAAAAATGTTCAAATAAAGGGATTGTCATTGTTGCTGTAATACAGGCGAGGGATCTACAATTTGGAGATGCAAGACTAGTATTTAAGATAACTGTTTACAATAGCTTTATATTTTGGGGCAGATTTAATTAATAGAGCCTAGCTCAGGAATGAGCTGATTAGAACAAGAAGTTGTAACAATTAAGCAAAATGGATTTATTAAAAAGGCAGAGAGTTATGGGTGATTTTTTTCATAAAAGTGATTAAAGCCATTTCTGTTGAATTGAATAGTTAAATTCAAATGTTAAAATGCATCTCCTTAGGAAGTAAATAACACTTTACCTGTATCTGCCCTAAAATATAAAGCTACTGTATCATCGATACTCGATTATGAATGCAGGTAGAGAGAATAATTTTAATAGAACAGTTTGGGGAGAAAATAATGGGACACTTCTTCATCTAAAGGAGATGAGAAGTTGATAGTAATGGCTGGAAGCAAATTTCACTGACCTCCTAATTTTGCTCAGGCTGGTCCTGTGTTCTGTACAAACACTTACAAGTGTGAGCAGCACATAAATATTCAACACTCAACAATTGGAAGAGGGAGATTTATGTGGAAGAAAGTGACTTGGGGCCGCAAACCTTTGGAAAAATCATCCAGGCAAGAGACAGCTCAGTTCACTCGATCTCATTTACCATTTATATGAAATATAGCAGTGCCTCTGCTGAGGAGGGCAAGGGCTATTTCCACCTTCTAGAGTTTCCACTTCCTCTGGAGTGGTAGGCAGTGGCTCTGCCCCGGAGGCTGAAGCATCTTCAGGCCCAAGAGGTGTCGAGCAGCAGATTTTAGAAGGGTTTGTTTCTGACAGGAGCAAAGGGGTGGAAGATTTACTTTTATCTTTATAATGCATAAAACAAAAATTAAAAAAATTTTTTTTTTAGTTATTAAGAAGTTAAGCAGGTGAGTACTAGGGAGACCCATGGAGTGCTTTGAAGTGACATGAAGCCAATCCAGAGTGACTGATACACTACTAGAGCAATTAAAATGATTTAAACTTGACTGATATTCTTGTTCATTTCTGAGCTCTGCAACCTTCTTGGGGAAATAATTTTGAATTCAAATGAGAAAAACTAATGTATGGGATATGAGATGGTGGAAATAAATTTTGAAGAATTTTAAAGTTCATGAAAAGTTGAACTTATCCCCTCTCTACTGCTACTCTCAAACTGAATTCCTTGAGATTTTAGTAGAAGCTGTTGAACCAAAGGAAAAAATATGTGGAAAGACCTCTTTTTGGATATCATTATTTCCATACTTAGATGTACTCTCAAGCAGAGTGCTTTTTTTTTTTTTTTTTTTTTTTAGAGAAAGGGACAATGAGAGAGAGAGAGAGAGAGAGAGAGAGAGAGAGGAGAATCAACTTTTATTTAGTTTTCCATGTGGCTTTTGTTGCTTTGACACTTCATTGGGTACGTGGTGCTGGAGTTTAAACCTGCATCCTTGTGCATGCCAGGCAAGTGCAGCAACCGCTGAGCCACCGCTTCAGCCCCATACACCTGGGCAAGTTTGAGAAGCTGCTACCACCAGGACCCCACCTGTAGTTTCAGCTTTTCATTGATTTGGTTGGGCCTGAGCTTCAGTTGTTCCATTAATTCTCCCACACAATTGTCATGCACCATCATTGTTGAAAGTTGGTGTAGCAGAAGCTGAGAAAGGAAAAATTATCCATGCAGTTCAGGGTCACAGATCTTTGACTCCATCTCCACAAAGACTAACGAGGCCACCTATGGCCAGCGACAGAGGAAGGAGCCATCAGATGCTAGACTAGTCTTAGATGGAAAAGAAATGTCCAAAAGACATGTTTGGGCAGGACGGTGAAGAATAGAGGTATTTTACACTCCTAGTATTTTAGTACAGATAAAGACCAAGGGAGAACAGAGCCCTGAACTCTAGCTTAGCTATTGTAATTTAATCTCCCTTGACCACCTCGTCTGCAACGCTTCATTTCCAAAGAATGCTCAGATGAGTGGTAGGTAGATGTGCAATGAATTTTGTTCTAGAGAAGTTTAGATGTACTGTAAAAAAATCTTGGTTTTGGAAACCTCTGCCCAAGGGATTTTTTGGATTTTGAATATTCTAAATTGAATTATTATTTTTCATCTCTAATTCAAGTCATGTGCACATAGTACTCTAGGTAATCAAGGTGCCATGTTATATTTTTATACGGCTATATATGTATATATTTATGTGTGTGTGTATATATATGTATAAATTTGCATTTTTCTTCACTTGTGTCTAGGCTACACACGGTAACCACAGTCAGGAAGTCATCTGCTGTGCTGGAAATCCATCAAGAGGTATGAAGATGGAGACAGCGTCACTCATGGACACATTTATTCAATTATTCGCCTCTTCACTGCTGTTAACATCTGATTATAGCCACATTTTTCTCTTTATATTATATTTTTATATTTTGTATACTTTATCTCTTTTTCCTCCAACCAGGGTTTGCTGAAAATTTCTATTGGCCAAATGGAAACTAGATTATAGAATACTATTTGAGGGATTACTATCAGAATGAGCATCCCTGGAACTTTCTTTTATGCTTTAAAACCCATTGTCATGCCAAACAGTATTAAGTCTGATAGTAAGAAAAATGTTGAATTTTTTAGGGTGTTATTTAACTTTATTATATCATCATTATTATCATTTCCTAATGTAGGGTCAGTGATGCAGTTTTGGGGGTTCATTTAGGTGGCTGATTATTGGGACCATGGGCCATGACTCTGACTGGTAGATGCTTCTGGTTCTCACAGCTATTCTCTGTTCCTGCTGGCAGAGGGTTATATTACGATGACAATGATTCTGCAAAGGAGTCCTCTAGGGAAATCAGCTTTGTCTGAAATCCCTAAATGGAAAACTCTCTTGTATCTCTGAATTTGAGGACAAAAATAATTCCTACCGATGGTAATTTTACCCTGTGGGCTTTTCTCATTAGGGTCTAGTTACTGATACAGTGGACCTAACAGGGGACTACTAGCTCTAGTTGCTTATGAAATGAATTTAGTGAAAATAGCTATGTATAATTGTTGCTTTTGGTTTATTCTTTGTGACCTTTGTTCTTTGTTTATTCTTTCCTTCAATGAATACCTTTTGAAGTTCATAAAGACGTGCAATTATGAATAACATGCAATGATTTAAAAGGCAGATCTTTGCCCTTTAACAGCTAGTGAAAGGGGAAGGCTTGTAATATACTAGGCCCAAGAAGTCCTTGTAAACTTGACGTCAATCTGATCCTCTCTCCTAATCTGAAGAGCAAGGTAATCTGCATTGCCCTTCTTTTAGTTTAGGGGTCAGGCAAGTATCCTCCACAGTCCTTCATTCCATCTGCTTCCAACTGCTCATCAATTCTGATTCGACCTTCTGGTCAGTGCTAGTGAGAAAAGTGAAAAGGAGAAGAGAACAACCACTTGTGCCGTTGATGATCTCGCCATCCTTCCATTTGAAGATCTCTATATAGAGAATCCAACCCACCTCCTTGAATGACACCTTCAGTTTTCTGTTAGTTTTCTTGAGAGTTGGGGCAAGGGATGAAGAATGAGTTGATGCTGTCATTGGTTCAATTAAGTATTAAATATGCTCTATGATTAAAGCAAAAGGAGTTAATTCTGAGTGGCTCTTGAGATTGCTTATCAAAGTCTGGAGAAAAGGGACAAAATTGTTATTAGACTAGAGAGGTGGGGGACTTTATAGGTCGATGTGTAAATTACAGAGGCATGAAGACTGTGGAGGGACTCACAGTTGTAAAGCACAGAGCATCAGACTGCCCATGTGCCCTTCGGCAAGCTTGTAAAACAGGGAAAACAACAGTCTGATGGGCTTATTATGAGTTGTAGATGAGATAATACAAGGCACTTCACACCATGTTTGTAACAGTGCTGTTAATTGATGTTAACATTAAGGTAGGTGTGACGTTGGGAAGTAAGGCTGACCATGATGAGAAAGACCATCTGATGGCATCCTGGAGGATGGAAGATCAAATTAGGGCTTGTCAGACCAGTTCGGCAGTTTTTTAGACATGACAGTATGTGAGGGCCTGAATGAAGGAATGATAATGGAAACAGGGTTGAAAATATATCTTTAAAATATTGTAGGAAGTAGGAGTACTTGGCAGTTGATGACAGGGAGGCAGAAGAGTGAAGCATGACTTGGGGGCATTTGCTTAGGGAACAGCGTGGAAATGGTGTCTGCAGAGGAGAAGGACTGGAGAGAGGGCAGAGAGAATGGATTATATTTGAGATATGTTGAACACAAGGCATTTGCGACATAGTGAAGGTATTCAAAATAGGTAGTTGAAAATAATCTGAAGCTATGCCCAGTGATATGGAAACGACAGAGTTAAGGAGTCAGGCAGGACAAGAAAAGTTAAGGGAGGAATTACTAGTTTCCATAGACCTGAAGAAAGAAAAGTGAAGGAGGGTTTTTGTTTGTTTTTTCTCTTTCTTTTCTTTTTTTTTATTCTCTTGAGAGGATAATTGTGGAAGTGAATGACAGAGAGATTTAGAAGGAAGAGGGAGAGAAGAACACTCAGGTTAGTGCAGCTTTCTCTAGAAGGTGAGATTTAATATTGACATATACTTCTATATAATGAAGGTCCCCTCTAATTCATTAACCATTTAACTGAAATGTGGCCTTTTACACAGCTTTAAAAAATGTTCAGAAAAGAATTAGCATAGTAAGAAGGGAAAAAAGAGTTTAAATGTTATGGGGGAGATCCTGGAATTAATTTCTGTTACCAATTTAAAATATATGATTTAAATCCATATATATATATACATGTAAAACTCTGAGAATAGGGAGGCAGCAGAATTGTTACCACTATTGATTCAGAAGGAGAAAGTTGATCCTTGGAGTAGAACTGAGTAAGAATGGAATGAGGAGCCATTGAGGGTTGGTTGCATATACCAGACAGTGAACGATTAACTTCCTGGGTGAGCTGTGCCACCCTGGGGTAGCTGATGATTTGAGAAAACTCTGTGCAGTTACCAAACACTTCTGCAGGTTTCTATTTAAGTTTGTGTTAGCTTAAAAAAGAAAAAAAATAAGAAGACATTGCATTTTTTTTTTGTGCTGGTGGGGTGTTTGACAGAGACTACAAAATCCTTGAGCAAGTAATGCACATTTCCTATTTGGGTTCTCGTAAGTGCCTCAGTGCCTGACATATGGAGGGCACTTGGAAATTAAATGGTTGGAATCAAACAAGTAACTATCAGGGGAGATTAGGAAACATGGGATGAACTATTAAATCCATAATATAAAATCCTCAATCCCTGGTTTATTTTTCATTTTAAACTCTCTTGTTTCTATGAACCTCTATTTAAACATGGCCTGTCCCATTAATAAATGAATGAATGAATGAATGAATGAATTTTTATAAAATGGGAACTGAGAGTAGAGATGCTCTATTCACTTGAAAAGTTGGATTTCAAGAATCATAATAAAATCCAAATGTATTTTGATTTCTTTCCAAGTAGAGTGAGGCAATGGGAACATGTATCACAGTAAAATCTAATTATTTGATTCTTAAAATGTAGTTTTCTCAAGAATCAAACATGATGCTTATTTACAATTGAAATGGTAGCTGAAAAATTTGTCCTATTTAATTTTCCTTTGACAAACATATCATAGTCTTTGGTGGTCTTTAACAATATGAACCATAAAACCATGAATGTAAATACTATTTTATTACGCTAGTGCAAGTGAGGGAGAGAAGACAAAGGAGAGGAGAGGATGGAAGAAAAGAGGCAGATAGTGTTGATGAGCAGGATATTGAAGGAATCGATGACTTCAGCATAAAGAAGTGTCTTAAATATTGCCAGGACCTCAGAGCACATTAAATAGAGAGCAGAGATGTATACTATTGTAAAAAAGAGGTTAGTGAAGAAAACGTCGGCCTTTAATTCAATAAGTCAATTTTATTGGGAAGGAGCCAGGCCTCATGGTCCAGAAGGTCAACATGATGATCATTCTCTATTCCTCTTTTGTATTTATTTTTCATTAATGTGTATTAATTATACATATTATTGAGATTTAGTAGGATATATCAATACATGTATATAGTGTGCACCAATAAAATCCAGCCTCCTTTTATCTACCCTCTCGCTCCCTCTTCCCAACCTCGAGGTATCCCTATTCTACAATCAGGTCAATATATATTTTTTTTAAACTTCCACACATGAGAGAGAACAGATAATACTTGTCTTTCTGTGTCTGGCTTATTTCACTTAATGTAGTGTCCTCTTGTTCCATCCATTTTATTGCAAATTACAGAATAGCATTCTTCTTCATGATTGATGAAAAATATTCCTTTGTGCATATTTATCACATTTTCTTTGTCCATTCACCCACTGATGGGTACCTGGGTGAAGATTCTGTATTCCTCTTGTGAAAAGGTGGCAAAAGGCAATAATTACAAGAGCTGTAGGAAATTTGGTAAGAAAGCACATTCCAAAGCATGCCCTTGGTCAGTACAAATCAGCCTAAAGTCTCAAGCCATTGGTGTATGACATACAGAAAAACCTTTGGTGTCACCAGGGTGATCTTGGGTGTTTTTTTTTTTTCTTTACTTTCTTTTTTTTTTCTTTTTAAGAATGCATAACTTTCAATATACATGCTCAAATTATGGGACTGTGTGGAATATATTTTGAAGATAATTTTATACAGGAGATTTAAATCAAAACAAACATTGGCATTTAAAGTACCTTTTTCAATAACTTTGAATCTGTATTCTTTAGCCATGCCAAATCTGCCCTCTCATGTACTGCAGGCCCTGGAATAGACAGTTACACATCAGTTAAAACACAATTGAGGGAAAAAATCATTCTAAATTACACATGTGCTTCATTGGTTTTGTTTTATTTTTGTTTTAAATATTGGCCAAATTCGCATAGGCAAATTCTGCACTTATTCATTCTACTTTATATTCAGGAACTTTTATTAAGTGCTGGCAGTATATAGTGTTCTGAATATTTTGTGAGATAAAATGAAGGGGAGGATGTGTTTTAAGTTCTTTAGGAAGCCAGGTTTTAGAAGAAATATTGCCCCCTGCACCCCCCGCCCCCACTACAAATAGTTATAATTTTCACAGATTTTAGATAAGGACCTATGGATACCATCAGACTTTGCTTTGACAGGATATTTTGAGGAACTCCAAAACATCAGGACAGGTCTTGGGAAATTGATTGCGTATGTGTTTTTGTTCTCCAAATAGGGAGAGAAATGTGGGGCTTCTGTTTGTCTTGAGCAAGAGAAAATTTCATGAATCAGTTTTCTTCCTCAGGACTCAGTAAACAGGGGCTTGCCAGGTGTTTTGAACTAGAGCATGGGAGATGGGCTTATAAGTGCAGAGTACAAGTTTGGAATTATGCAGACCTGATCTCCAAGTCAGATTTTGTCATTTACCAGCTGTGTGGGCAAATGACTTAATCTCTCAGGATCCTCCATTGTTGGACCTATGAAATAGAAAGCATTTTACCTCATTGGGATTTGTTGTGAATTATTCATGCAAAGTCTGTAAGAGTCAAAGGAAAGTTCTAGCCTCCTGAAAACACAAATAAATGATAGCTATTTTTATTGTCCTTATCACAAGAGCCATGCATAATTATTCCACATGGGTTTTGAAGTGACAGCCGTGAACTCTTTTAATGGTGGTAGGAGAATGTTCCTCAGGATGATGTGTCACTGTAGATCTAGGAGATGTTCGAGCTATTTGGGAAGGTGAAAAACTCACCAGAATTCTGTAAGAATAGACATTTGTAACTCTGCTACAGGAAACGCACATGTTAGGAACTGGTACCTTGAGAAGCTACTTGTCCGTTTAAGCCACAGTCAGGGGGTGGCAGTTGGTACAGAAGAAGGAGAGTAGAGCTTTGCACCATTCCAGTGGGAGCCTTCCTGGAAGGAGAAGGGGGTTAGGGAACCTGGTCTATTCAGCTCTGATGGATCCTCAAGATTACTGGCTCTTCAGTAGATACTTCTCTGTGAAAAAGAACTCAGTATTTGCCTACTATAAATCTTTGTGAGAAGAAAGGTAGAATCAGACAGTTACAGAAATTCTCAGTTACCTGCACCTCTGGTTCCTAGCTGGATAATGTATTTAAAGCAGAGAAGACAGAACTGTACAGCCTTATCCAGGATTTTAAACATATTGAAGTCTCTATGCGTTGCATGATTTAAATTTTTATTACCCCAAATATAGAGTAGAGACCCAGAGCAGAGAGCTGCTTAGAAGTGCAGAACTTGGGTTCCTTACCTGAAGCTAGAGGCTGTGATTTAACAAGGTGATTGGCATACTTATTGGCCAAGTCAGTGGTTCTGTTGAAACTAATACAGTTATACATCATTTTCCACTGGATGTGGTAATAATCAGAACTTGCCTGAATAGTAACACTGCAGCCAGTAGACAGCTATGTAAGAGCAAGGACTTGGAGACTTGAAAGTGTCCCTGGTACTGGGGATATGAGTTATCTGTGAGCAGGACATTCACCTCAGTGTGTTCTACCCTCAGGACAAAGGCACAATGTGGCATCAGGTATCTCAGGGGAGAACTCTGAGCGCAGGTGACAGCCCATTCACCTTCCCATGAAAGCAGGGCAGGGGAAAGCAAAGCTGTTCGTACGCTAGTTTCTTCACATACAGCTATATTTACAAGGATTGACTTGCTTAAACTTAACCTGTTCAGAAAGGATATGTCCTCTAAAGTTATACTTTTCTAAGTTTATTCTACCTTGCAAGTGGCATCCACATCCAACACCCACCTTCCCCACATGCATACACATCCAAATGAACAAAATCTAACTTGATATATGAAAATCAAAGCATCTGATCCATTTGAAAAATGAACCACATTTCCCAGCAATCATGTGGATTTATCCAAACTGCCCAAAATTGGATCTGAACCTACATAGGTTCATGTAGAAGCAAAATCAAGTGGGAGTGTAGGTGATGAAATGTGTTAAAGGATTGAAAGTGAAGATTAATAGCATTAAAGCAGCAAGTAGCTCTCAACGCTCCCAAAGACTGGATAAGTTGGCACTTTTCTCTAAATATAGGACCATGCCTGAAAATTGTACAAATACTCTCAAGACAGTGTTTTGCAGGCACTCACTGCCAGTGGGGAATTAATAGGACATCCATCCAAAGGATAATCTTATTCTGCACTTGAGCCTGAATGTGGGGCACAGATGAAGTCCTTCACCAAGAATGGGGGTAAAACAAGGCACTCCTCAAAGATGATACCTCTCCAAAGAAGGGAGGGTGGTCCAAGGTGATAGCAGACTCCACTCACCTCTTTGGAGCTATTTCCTGCTGTTGTTGCATGGAGTACCTGGACAGACCTTGCAAACAGCAGTAAAGTCAAGCTGAAACTAGATGGGCACCACTGCAAGAAGCGACTGGGTCAAAGGTATTGGTGACAAGAGCAAGCAGCTAGAGTATTTAGGGGTTGTGTGGATAGGGAGGAATGAGAGAACAGAGGTGCATGTGAATGTATGGCAGCTAAGGAGCACGAGCATTTCCTGTGTCATTCTGGGTGGCAGCAGCTGTTGCTGGTCCAGGCTCCACAGTTAAAGACAGGCATTTGAAGGATCCAATAAGCTCAGGACTATGCAGGGAGAGGAGAGTGATCACTTGTTCTAAATGAATGTGGCAAAAGCTGTCTGTTTGCAAGAGTGATATAAAGAGGAGGCAGGTATGAATTCTTTAAATTCATTTAAAAATATTTATTTTTATCACCTGAAGAAAATTCCAGAAGTGGTTAAATCAGTGTACCCATAATTTAGCATTATAACATGAACCACAACTAGAATATCCAGCTGTTGGTCTCATTCCTAGGCTACTGTAACTTTCCTGGGGAGTGGCATTCATGCCATGACTCACTGATCAGAAATATCTAAATAATTCTTAATTTTAGGATTTGTGTGCATGTGCGGTACTGGGATTGAAACCAGAGCCTTACTCATGATAGGCAAGTGCTCTACCACTAAGCTATACCCCAGTCCTTTTTTTTTTTTTTTTTTTTTAAAGAGAGAGGGACAGTGAGAGAGACAGAGAAAGAGAGAAACAACTTCATCCAGTTTTTCACATGGCCTTCATTGCTCCAACACTTAGTTGTGTACATGGTGCTGGGGCTTGAACCCGGGTCCTCGTGCTTTGCCAGGCATGCACCGAAACCGCTGAGCCACCACTCCAGCCCCTTTTTATTTTATTTTTGAAATGGGGTCTGACAATCTGCCCAGATTGGGCTAGAACTTGGTATCCTGTTTCAGCCCCTCAAGGTACAGAGATTGCAGGTGTGCACCCACCACACCCAGTTAGGAATTTTTTTTTGGCACTATAAACAGAACTATAATACTAGAAGCCAGAAAGGAAGTGATTTATTCCATATTTAGTAGTTTAGTAGTACCTTGGATTATTTTCATTTAATTGAACA
Organism: Aplodontia rufa; assembly: GCA_004027875.1. NCBI lineage: Eukaryota > Metazoa > Chordata > Mammalia > Rodentia > Aplodontiidae > Aplodontia > Aplodontia rufa. Next base: position 18,438 of record PVKS010017080.1, on the reverse strand, counting down.
CAATTATTACTTAACAATTTATTATTTAATACAAATGACTTTCAAGTGAACAAAATCATTCAGATCAGTCATGGGGTGCTCTTGGTACATTTCCCCTTATAGCATCTTACAGGATTTTTTTCAAACTTAAGCTCTATGCTTTAGAGCAGTTGAAATTACAGGGAAAGCTTTGCTTTTCTGGAAAATGCCCTACTGGCTTTATTTCTGATCTCAAACACAAATGAAGAATGGTGAGAAATCTTCTGGGGTAGTGAGTCTCAGATGACAGCTCATTTTATATTGATTCTAATGAATGCAAACAGATACAATATGTTCTCCTTACAGTGGAAACATAATCAACATTTGTATAAAAAGAATTGAAGTTACTTGCCAAGGAGGAAATTTCTCCAAAAAAATGGTAACTGTTATAATAATATTATAGCTTCACACATGCCATGCATTGGTCTTGTGGAAAAGTCAGCAAACTCCAACCCTTGGGCCAAGTTCAGGACACTGTCTGTTTTTGTAAACAAAGTTTTATTGGAACATAACCGTGCCCTTTTGTTCTCATAGTATCTTTGGCTACTTGTTCTTTGGATTGGTTCAAGGAGATTAGATTTATCTTGTAAATCTTAAAATAGGCTTGTTTTGATGCTTCACAGAAAATCTTTGCCAGAATCTTCTCTACTGTTTACATGTCTTAACAACTCTAAGAGATATTCTTTGTCCCCTCTTAGGGAGTTGAGGCAGAGAGAGTTTATTCTGCCTGCTCAAAATTACACAGTCTATTGATGGAAGAGCTGGTTTCCCCTCTCAGTTATCCTTCAGAGATTGTGCCTCCTATTGCTCTGCCATATGGATCGACAGAGATTGATTCTGTATTTAGATTTTCATCTTCTTGCTTACTTTAAATTCCTGGTCTAGGTCTCTTACAATATTTCTATTTCCTTGTTTGTTTTACAAATGAGATGGAGAGTTAAGAACTGAGTTTTACTCCTTTTAAGGGAGTCAGGAGGTCTAGATAAGGTACATCAAGTCCTACTTTTGCTTGTGGTATAAGGAACCAGTTGCATGGGGTGGGATCACAGCTGAGGCTGTGACAGAGGCTACAGAGGGAGTAGTAAGAGTGCCTAAGAGGGCAACTCTAAATCACAGGCGCAGGGAGGGCATGGGACTCAGGGATGTTCCTGGAAGAGGTTATCCCTGATTTGGTTAGAAAAAGTTACTAGGAGGTCTTTAAAATCACAGAATTTTGAGAGAAAGAGCACCATGTATGTCTCCTGAGGCCCTGGGAAGTTGGGGAGGAGAAAGAAAGGGTTCATAAGGTCTTTGAAAATAATGTTATCACGGTCAGTAGCTTCGGTTGTTTCCACGCCACTTGACATGGGGAAGAATGTGTTTCTAGTACATGTAGATTACTTTTAGATTTCCATTTTAGACCATGCATTCTGATGTCAAGGTAGTTCTCATTCCTATCAAAATGTAGAATTTGGAGCTCAGGTGTTTCAGAGCTGCCAGGAAGCCCATTTAAATTGAAACAATCTGGCCACACCCTTCTTCAGACTCAGGAGTGACACCTATCAATCTGCATTTAAATGAATGTCCCAGGTGATTCTTGTACACTCCACAATTTCAGTAACTTTGAAGGATGGCTTTAAGAAGGCATAGGGGAAAAATTAATCCAGATGAGGGCCGATGAGGGCCTGAAGGGTGGTGCATGGGCTGTGGAGTAAGGGCCAACGAAATTCAAAAGTGTTTTGGAAATAAAAGTGGACAAGAGTAGTGATTAATTAGATATGAACTCTGGGTAGAAAAGGAAAAGGAAATGTTCTTCCTTATTAAAATCATTCTGGCTTAAGTTATTGACATGAATAGGGAATATTTTTCTTCAACCCTGAACTACCTCTTCCTTCCTCTTCTAGATCAATTCACATACTTGCTCATTAACTTCCTTAGTGTTCATTCAGAAATGAAACATGACAGTTAGTTTGGAAACGAGTGCCCAGTTTACTTCCTTGAAATGTATAATGGAATGTATAATTATGTATACTTGCAAAGAAAAGCCTGACACATAAGATAGGGTATTTTGGAAACTGACTTGCCAAATTTGATGTGGAGCCTGGCAAGAAGGAAAATCTAGTTCAATTAAGGAGTCTGGTCTGTGGGCAGATTGGCCACCAGAGAGCTTATGATGGTCTGTTTATAAACTAACATCGTAATGTTTTTCTTTTTTTCTATGAGAAAATGCTATTTGGTTGATTGTTTTTATCATCCCACACTTGTGTTGATGGGGTCCTCCAAATGGAATCCTCAGCCTTCACAAGCTCATCTGTTATAGAAAAACCCAAAAGTAGGTAGGAGGTCCTTTCTATGTATTTGGAGGACACACATTGAAGGATATAGTTTTCTTTTGCTATTCAGAGCAGCATAAGAATAACACAAGGCCCTGTTGGGATTCCAGCAAAGCCCCAAGCAGCAGGCATATGGAAAGAACATGATGACTATGACTAATGGGTCATCCGAACTGGTTCATTATGTGACCTCACCCCAGTAAGTGACTGGGTGATAATATTGAGTGAAACATGAATTTAGTCCTCAGAAAGCTTATTTTCTTGCAAGAAAGCCAGAGTTGGGGATGGAGAGAGCTTGGCTTTAAGGAGCTAGTCCGCTTGAACAGAATCTTAATGACTAAGTCAGATTTTCCAGTTAGGAAGAGGTGGAAGGGTTGGTTCCAGCAGAAGCATGACCAGAAGCATGTGTTTACATTGGATGCATTCAAGGGTGTGTAGGAGGAAATGAGGAAGAGCAGGTGAGTAGGAAGAAGATTCTAAAGGCTGGAGAGGTTATTTTTTGTAGAATGCATTTCTTTCTAAAGAATGATCAGGAGAATAAGACAAAGAAATGTGTTGGGCATCAAGGGAAGTGGTAGAGATAGGGAAAGGGTCCTTGTGACTATTAGAATATCCAGAAAGGGAATAGGACAAGAAGCAGCTGGAAAGTAAAATCTGCAGGACTAATTGCATATGGGATAACAGGGGAGTTCGTGAGAGGATGTCATTGAAGATAACACTCATCCCAGTCCCTGAATGTTTGGTATGTTTAGGTCTGTTTAGTTTTGAAAACTACTTACTAGCTGTAAGCTTCTCCCTGAAATCCACTCTTTTTTCTTCTCTACAATGTGAATAACAAAATTACTGGTTGTGAAGAATACAACTGGAGAGCTTACACAGTGTCTGGTGCACACAGAGAAGCTGGCTTACAAACGTTAGCTTTACCACCTCCACCGTATTTATCCTGCCAGGAGAAAAGTTTTTAACAAGGAATATCAAAGTAACGATGCACCCTAGTAATGCCGAATTCAACTAGCTTGATTGAATTCATCCAGTCTAGAATGGTAGTAGACTGACCAACTAGAGAATGCTAGAAACCCATGCTTCACATGTCCTACAAGGCACACCTTTGTCTAGTGAAATGCCCTCATTCTCTACTGATCTGGGACTTGTGAAAGCTGGTCTAGAATGCTTGACCAAAGGAAATCAGGTTGTGTCTCCATCCGGAGTAGCTTTGCTCCATGTCTGTAATCTGATTTGTTCTGTTGTAGATGATATCCTGGGTTGAAGTGAGTGTGGACTGATGAGAGTATTTTTTTTTTTTGTCTTTCTTTTTTTACAACAGGCAGAGCAGTGCAAAGGGTCTTCTTATAGAAAGGGTCATCAGTTTGGAGAGCCCTGGTTGCATCTGATGCTTTGCCATGGTATCAGAGCCCCTTTCAGGGATTTTTTGCAGGCCAGCTACAGTTCTAGTGAGTAAAGACTTGGGCTTTCAATGCCCCCAATATTCTCATTCTTTACAGTGAGTATATAAGTTATTACCCAAGGCCTTCCACAAGCTGCCCAATGTAGGTTCCATGTGGTCAGAAACTGTCCAATTCTTGCAATTGAACTGCTTCTTAATACTCCTAGGACAGACCCTTCTTGGAAATCTTTGGAGAATATGAAGTCAATCCAGATACACCTGAATCTGTTTTTGGTAAAGAGGAGATTAGAGAACCATTATCCCCATGACTCAATAGAATGGCTTTTATCTTTCTTTCTGTCTTTTTTCTTTTACTATGTTTGGCACTATGAAACAGAAACAAAACAAAAAGATTCTACTTTGATTTTAAAGTTAGTTCTTACGTAAAGAAAAAAGTCATTATGCCTAGCTAGAGGGAGAGTGGAAACAGGAAATTTAAAGGGTGGAAATGAACTGAAGCAGCTTGTAAATTTTGAGTGGATTGTAAACACAAAATAGATGAATAGAAAGGGCCTGCCAGGAGACTGTGAAATAGTCCAATTGGGAAATGACTAATGCATGAACACAAATCTTGGTGACAGGCAGGTTAGCGATCCATGAACTTTCCAAAGGTTAAGTGAACAATAATAGGATTTTGTTAATGCACAAAGTGAATTTAAAGCACAGAATACATGACTCAAATATGCAAGTACCTTGAATTGGGCATAATTAAAAATAATGAAGTATGTTTAAAACAATGACATTTAGAACAAAAGAGCCGTTAGGGAGGGTTTGCCTAAAAAGTGATAGTTGCCGGATGATCTCATTGTTACCAGGAGACATAATTCTTTTAATATAACAAATTAGGCATTTTGGGAAGTGAAATGGGTTGCAGGTCAACTGCAAGCCCCTTAGGATTCCCTAGCAGTGAAAAACCTTAACCCTACCCCAAGGCAGCCGCAGTTAAAATGACTGGTGAACATCAGATTTAAGTCACTGTTGCCCCAGGTCCCATGAATGTTTGACATATTCCATTCTCAGTTATTCAAGAGCTGGTTCTTTTTTCCTCCTGTCAAAATTTTAGCTGATTTTACTAGCACATTATAGCAGGTATAGAAGAGAAAAAATTCAATTGCAATACAATTTACATTCCATTTTTAAATGCAAACGACTTTGTGGGGAAAGTGTGACATTTTTAGTAGCAATGATACTTGCCTCTGGATGTCCAGTTAGAGTCTCCATGACTGCTGTCATCACTGGTGACCTCTCTAGGTTCTGAAGTATGAAAGAGCTTCATCCCCAATTTCGTGAAATTTCCCTCTGCTTAAATAATGAGTCTTGTAAACCTCATGAGATTAGCTATCTTTCTTAAACCTTTTATGTATTAGGAGATATCACCTATGTTTCTATACATGTATTTTCTCTGGTTTAATAAATTTTTTTAAAACCTTAACAATTTTTTAGGCACATACAAAAAAAGAATAGTATAACAAAGTGTTAGTATCCATGCCCTAACTTCCACAATGACCAATACACAGCCTATCTTATTTCACATCTACGTGTATCCACTTCTGTCCCTCCTCATCACCCTCCATTATTTTAAAGGGAATAATATCCCAGGATTTCATCATAGTGTTATGAGTGTCTGCTTTGTGAGAATAAGGTTTTCCAAAGCATGGCCCCCAAAACTCTGTACAGCAAAGTTATTGCAAAAATAAAAGATTCTGATCGTCAAATACTTTGGGAAAATGATGTATCTCCTCAGTTTGAAGAGTTTTCCTGTTTATGAGCACATTTATGGTTCTGAGAAGTCTGTACATAGGAATTTACTTAAACCACTATCTTCCAAATTTGAGCCTGAAGCTGCTTATTTCCAGGAGATTGTATTTACATCCTATGGAAGAAATGTTAAAAGACACTATTTATAACCTTGATCAGGAGTCCAATCAGCACCAGGACTTTTGTTAAGTATTTTTATATGGATTTAATTCTTAAAATAATCCTATGAGGTGAGATTTGCATATGAATATATCACTCCATTTTCAGAAGAAGGAATTGAAGCTCAGAAATATAAAATAATTTGACCAAGGTCAACCAGCAGGTGGGCAGGTGCAGCATTTACTCCAGGTCCCTGTGACCTGCCAATCTGAGTTCTCAACCACCACACTATGCATTTAAAAGGGGTCTTAAGCATACCTGAAGACATGAGCATCCTTTGGTGGTTCTAACAAACTTCTAATTTCTTATAGTGATGAGGCAAACAAAACAATTTGGTCAGAGTCACTAAGCCAAATATTTTGTTTAATAATGTGTTTTCTATTATAATTTTGTGTTGTACTTTTTGGATTATTCTTACCTCTCTTGTCTCAGATAAACTTTACAATGCACTTGGAAAAGAAAAGAAGAGGATAAATGTTTGCTGTTGAGCAGTTAAGACACAGAGAATGTACATGTCTTGCCCAACGTTACAAATTCATTATAAAGCTCAAATTAGAACTTAGATATTTATGTCCAGGACAATATTTTCCCCTCTCTTTTTATAATACTGGGGATTGACTCCAGGGATCTTCTACCACTAAGCTATATCTCCAGCCTTTTTTGTTTTTTGGAGCCAGGGTCTCACTAAGTAGTTGAGGCTGACCTTGAACTTGCAATCTTTCTGCTTCAGCTTCTGATTACAGGTATGCACCACCGCACCAAGCCAGGGCAATTTTCTTTTAAGTGTACAATGAATTTTGCATTATTAAACAGGATCTTTCCCTACTCTTAATTTGTTCTGTTTGAAGAGACCTGGAGATGTGGTGAGCCCTGTCTAATCCAGAATTACTTGACAGTAGTGAATACATTGGTGATAATGATCTTCTCAAAATATTTTAGACAGGGTCTGGTACTGTCCTTAGCATCAACATCATAGGTTTTCATGTTTTAGGGTAGGAAAGGAGACATTGAAAGATTTAGCTTTCTGAGGACAACCTATGAACGATCTTCATATCCCTTTTACTCATTTAGACCATGGAAAACCCCATACTATTTTGGAAGCTCTGGTCCGTGTCCTATCTGTTGTGAGATAGCTTCTGCTGAACTATTCTATGTTTCCTTCATGGAGGTATCTCTGGTATTGTTGAGAAAAGGACAAAATAGAATATGGGAAGAGTAACTATTTGCCGTATTTCGCACTTTCCTTGTCAAGATCAAAGTACTGCTTTGAGATGGCATGTTAGGTATATTATCCTATGAGTACAAAATTATGCAAAATTACAAATAATTATACAATTATTTTCAGATGTATCATGGGATGTAGGACAGTTGTATAATAGCCATAGAGAATTAAGCACCAGCATTATTAGAGCTTTGTTAAGCAAACTATACACTTCTGATTAACTGTGTATTTTATCCTACCTAAGACAAGCTTGTGTGGAGATAGAGAACATTTAGATGTACAGCTGCTAACAATGAACATTGTCACTTCATTAAAGTAGGTCAAGGTAAGCAAATGTGATAAGTTTTTTTTCCCCACATGCTATAATTACCAAGGGTAATTCAGTAAAATTTTGTCCTGTTTATATCTACATCATAAAATTATGCAATAAACAATTACTCATTGAAGGTGATTAAAGAGAAATGCCTTTGGAGAGATTAAAAGAGCGCAGGTGTGAAGTATCATGATTCTACTGTTTATTAAATCCACTCTCACATTTAAAGAAGGTTAGACTTAAAACTCACTCTTAGTAATGTGGAGGCACCATGGTATAGCAAAAGGAGCATTGATTCTGCAACCAGATAGCCTGGGTTAGGGAATCATTTCTTGCACTTTGACAGTGGAGCCTCACAAAAATAATTTTTTGAGCCTTGGTTTGTTTATTTGAAAATGGGGATAATAGTAAATATTTAATATTTTTTGTGATCAAATAATATGTAGACATGCAAAGTCCTAAACACATGATTATTAATAACAATGGTTTTGAAAATGGGAGAAATAAAGCCAGAACAGAAAGGAAGCAACCAAAGGCAAGAAATCCATAGCAGTTGTCATCTCTGGATGTGCATCCGTGAGATCTGCTCCTCCAGGTCCAGTCTGCCTCAGGCCAGCTTTATCAGGGTGAGGCAGGTGAATCAGTTCAAGAGACAGGAACAAGTGGAAAGTAGAAGAGCCAGTCACATGCTAGGTGTCACCCCAGGAGAGGCAGTAGGTACTGACTTCTGCATCTGTGCCACCAAGAGGAAATAAAGGTGGAATTTTCTCTGACCTGATTTCTTGTTTCAAATATGCATAATGATAGTCAGTAGTCTTTGTGATGTGAAAAAATGAATCTTGTTTGAACTGGTTGGTTTTAGAGTTGGTTGTGAGAATCCAGAGTTAAAAACACTCATTTCATTCTCCCCAGGGGACTCCTGTTACCACCAAACTTGGAAATCAATGAGTTTCAAGCACTCACTTGCCATAGAAAATTGGTTATTATGTTCTCGGTTCTCTCCTGTAGGTACTGTGTAGGTACTGAGGCTCAGAGGCTGGCCCTAAAGACTTCCCAAACCGCACAGGTGGTTGGTGATGGAGTAGAGATGACTTCATAACTCAGGGGTTTCTCACCTGCCTTATCTCCTGGAAGTTAGCTGAATGTTTTGTAAAATATTCCAAGCATGGCTGTTACTCTACAATAATATTATTATTAAGGAAAGCAGAGGCAGAATGTATCAGGGGTTGGTAGGTATTTCTACAATATGTTAAGGGTAACTTTCAGAGGTATTTGTGCAGAGGTGGTGGAATAAAGAAAGCCTGCAGTAATTACCTCCAATGTGGGAAGATGGGGTATATAGACTTTCCACATTAAAGAGAATGGCTGCCTGGAGGTCCCAAAGGATATAGGGGAATAGCAGTGGAATGAGGCATCTTATAATTTGGTGGGGAGGTGGAAAGGATTAGTCAGTTAAAGGTGAATTAGTTGGCACTGCGAGGAATTTCATCTTAAGTTAGTGTGGATGGGAGTGGGTGGGAGGGTTTCCTGGCCTTAGAATCATCTCTGGCAGTTCTATATCCAGCAATTGCCCTTTTGTTAGCCTTATGCTATTTATTCAAGGTAAATTTACCACTTGAGAATTTCCATTGCTAAATCCCCAGATGTGGTGTTTCCCGTTATTTTTAGAGCAAGCATGATGTAGATAACAAATATTTTAAGTGGCAAGTTGAATTCTTGTTGGAAAATGAGTTCCTCTATAATTAAGTTTGCCTCTTACGTTATAATGTCAAAGTGAGGGAAAAAATAGTCAGATTTCAGATCACCATAATGAGATGAAAGACACTGCAAAAATACTAGGAAAAATTTTTTTTTAAAACTTTGAAAAGTTGATTTTAAAATTTTTAAAATTTTTTTTATTTTGAGCAACCTTACAAGATAGGAAAAATTTTTTAAAAAGTTTTGCTTGAAGTTTTCAAATTAAAATAGTACTACAGTCTTGCTGGAAAAATTAGAGTAATATTGCACAAAGATGTATAAAAGCAAAGATATTTTCCTTTCCTTCAATTTATCTCAGTGTTGTTAGCATGATATACATCCTTCCACATAACTTCTTATTCCCACATATGAGAAGAAAAAAACTTAAAAGATGTGAAATATTAGATAAAACAAAAAATCTCAAAGTATTTGAGACTTTTCAGTAGAATCAGACAATTAAAACAACCTTCTTTGGATTGAATCTTAGAAGAATCTAGTCTGAAGGTTTGGGGTTAGAGTATGGAGAAGGTAAAAAAATAAAGGCACTAAGAGAAGAATATATAATAAAATGTATGTTTAGAAAAATAACCCTGTGCAGAATCCCATATCTAGGCAATGAGAATTCTTCCCTCAGCCCCATGCCCATTTCCTTAACCAAGCTTACCAGAGAGATGTATATGGTGACATGTCAATCACTGACTGTCTTGCATTCTTTGTACAGCTCTTCTCCCAAAAGTGTATTTAAAATACATCATTGTTGCATGGTTGTATGGTGCAAAGGTTAAGGAATCAAGCTAAACAGTCATGGTCCTCATTTCCAGAGCATAGAAAGAGAAAACATGGATGAAGAGCTGATGAACAAGTGAAATAGTTCTTGAAGGAACCAGGGACTTAAAATAGCTGTCATGTGTGTGGTTTGCATTCTCTGGGATAATGAGGGAGGAGAGTGTGGAGCAGACTCCCATTTGGATAAGCTGCCAGGACAGAAGTAACTGCCTGCTCTCAGACATGCTGCTCCTTCTACCTAGTGAATAGAACATGGAGAAAGGCTGAATGAAATCCAATTCTTTTGCAGAGATGAAACTTTAGTCTGACTAAGTAGGGCGTCATACAACTATTTCAGAGTTACTTTTCTTTTTCAACTTTCTTTTAATTTTAACATGAAGCATGCTTTCTAAATTGTATGACAACAAATACTATTATAGCTATATAATATATCTATCTGTCCACTTCATGGGAGAATTTGAGGAAAATACCCTTCAATCTATCTGTCATCTATCTATATCATCTATCTATCTATCTATCTATCTATCATCTATCCATTCATCTAGCAATTAATCTATTTATATTCATATACATGCATGTATGTATGTATGTATATAAATCTTTATATGCACATGTGTATGCCTGGACACAATAGGTCTATCTCCCATCTAAGCTATTTTTGACAAGATATGTGGTGAATAATAGTTGTGTTCTTTTTGGAGTTCTCTGAAATGAGTAAATTGGATATTTTCTTGTGGTCATTGGTTTCATTTTAAAAGCTTTAGGCAGCTTTTATAAATTCTTAGTGGAGCACAATCCAGTAGGCTGTTCTGATTAGAAATGCAGCTGGGTCCAGACAGTACTTTTAGAACTCTCTCCTTCCCATAGGGTTTTTGACTTTGGGGTTTATCTGAAGTTTCCTAAGGTAAGCATTAAACCTGCTACTCCATTAAAAACAAAGAAATAATCAAACACACACACACACACACACACATGCTCACAGAAGCAAAACAAAACAAAGTAAAACAAACAAACAAACAAAAAAACAAGCAACTCCCATTTTCTCACCTCCACCCCGGTGTCCATACTTGATTCTGAGAGAGTGTGATTTAGGAGTTGGAAATCATCCACACTGTACTGCCTCTGTGAATAAATATAGAAAGCTGTTGAATAGATGCTGAAATCAGTAAACATGTTTTATTTCAAAAATGCTGCTGTTCTCTTAAACAGAGCATTTCCAGATTTGCTCTGTTATAGCTGTGCTATGGATGGAGAGTCATACTAATGATGGTGACTGTGGTAAAAACTGTTCTCCTAAATTCTGAAACCCCACAGCTGTTCACCAGGGCTTCATAGCTAAATGGCAAGCTCCAGTACATGTTTTGGAATGCTGAGAAAAATGTAGTGTATTATTTGTATATATGTTTTAAACTTGTCAAAATACATGGTCAATGCCAACTAAAGTGTTGTAATTGAAGTTTAACCACAAGTATCTAACATGTGTTAAGTGTTCACTCTTTATAGGTGATTAAAAACTAGTGACCTAAGACGGAAAGGACATCCTAAGCATTGGGAAGGTGCAGAGTACCTTAAACCTTTCATTCATTGTGACAGCAATTGATGCATTTACTACTGTAAAAATATCTTTCCCCCTGTAGATGGTTAGAATTTTGAATATTATCTGGGAAACTTCTAGAAGCATAATCTGTCAAATCAACTTGTACACAGTATTTGTAAGTACTCTCTATGAGAATATTCAGAAGATTTTTCAGCATTTGACTCATTAGTTCTATCCCACCCAGTTGCATGTAGAACTGGACACATTTGACTACTGCACTGGGAAAAAATGGGTTAGTTCTTTTCATCTATGTCAGTTTCTCTTTACCCACATGTTTAAAATAATTTCTCTCTCTTTTCTTTTTAAGCCACAGCTGTGTTATTCAAGTACTTTTTTTTCAATAAAGAAAATATACTGCACTGACATTCTGAATGATTTTGGTTTTGTTGGTATGGTTTACTTTAAATCTAAAGATTCAGCAACACAATGGGTAATAAATGTGAGGCTTTGACAGAACTAAAATAAGGGAACCTTGCATTAAAGGAACCAGCCAAATTGCACAATTCAGTAATTCTCCATGTGCCCATAATAGTGATTTGTGTGGACTTTTTGAAAACCACATGGCTTAGGTAAAAATGCTCACTGGTTGGGAATATTTCTAAACATTTGGCAGCACTGGAAGTTATCTAGGCAACTCAGAATATCGGTTATGTCACTGATTTCCTTGTATAAACAATAGGAAATCTCCCAAGGTCACACTCTAAACATTTCCAAAAAAAAAAAAAATGTCCTATTGTAATCTTGATTCCTTCTTAACAGGCAATATTTTCTGGAGAGTAGAGCTGATTCTCCCATTACTAGTAAGTAGAGAAGTCATGCAATTGCAACAGAGGTCTTGGAAATTCAGAGGGCCATACTATTCAGCAATCCCAATACCACAGCAAACATCTCAATCCTGTATTATGGCCATGTAAGAAAGAGAGACAGAGAAAGAGATAAATAAGAGGATAAATAGACATGTAGAAGTAAACCCACTGTCATGCAATGACAGTCACATTTTTAAACCTTTTAAAATATCGGTATATTGATAAATACTACTCTTATAAAATCTATGTAAAATAAAGGCTATGCTGTCCTGTGGTAACATCAATCAAACAAACTAAAACTCCCAAGCCACCCCTCCCACCCAATATCTAGCAGTCAAAGTCTATTGCTTGCTGTGCCCTTGCCTAACCCCATCTGGCAAAGGGACCCTGCCCATGCAGTTTTCAGGGTCAGGCTTCTTCCATTTTGTGATGTCTCCATCTTCAAATTCTTAGAAATGATACTAAAAAATTAAAGCTAACATTTAAATTAATATCTTTGCCTATAACAATTGCATTTAATATTAGTGGTGGTGGGAAACCATGATATTCATAGTAAAAATCAAGATACAAAACATCCTTTGGGCTATCTAAGAATGAAGCTACTGCTAAAAGATATGAAATTATAATCAGTAAGATAAAATTAAAAAAGTTCCTATTCTAGGTCTACCATTTTTCAGGTATCTGGCCTTTTTTCTTTCCTCCAGCTTGTTAGTCTACATGTCTAAAGAATTAATATATCTATTCATTATAGCATAGTTGTAAGAAATTATAATTCCAGTTAAAGTTCATAAAACTAGCTTAGGTAACATTTTGAATATTTAATAATATTATAGTTTTGTTTAATTCTTAATTATAAGCCAGCACCGTGGGCCTTCTGGCAGATTCATCTACTGATCTCTCAATATTCTCCTAATAACATCTAAAATAGAGACTATAAATGATAATGGCTCAAATAAATTTTACGGTGTGTGGTCTAAAGCTGATAAAAACATTCAGTCTCAGCAGGGACCTAGGCCCCTTCCACTTTGCTGCTCTGCTGTTCTCATGGTGCAGCATCCATATAAATGGTTGGTCTGGCTCCCCCAACTCTTCCTCATTTTAGAGACCAGGAGGATAGAAATGAGAAAAAAAAAGCATCCCTATTCTTCTAAGGATAAAATTTGGAAGTCTCACATAACATTTTTTTCCTAGACAAAACATAGTCACATGGTCATATCTAATTACAATAAAGTGATCTTTTTTTTTTTCGTGATGTGGGAGGCATGTTCTCCTGTGGCTAAAACATGGAGCTTAATTATTAAGAGAGAAAAGGTGAGAAGTGGGATCAAAGAACAGTCTGTGCCATAGCTCATTTCTCTGCCAACCTGTTTTACCCTTTTCTTCATCCTTAGAACATACACATTGCCTGCTCTCAACCCTTACTCAGAAAGCCAACCCCAAAGTTCTATCTGATTAATGCGTTGGGAAAGGCTAGAAGATACGGATGATGTGAATCATCTCCATCATTTCCAACTCTATGCAATAGACAACTGTGGCGTAGGAGTGGAATGACTACCGTGAAACGTCTCATCATAGAAATGCAGGTTGGAAAATATTGCATTAAGATCATAATATTTATCTTATTGGCAGGTATTTTGAAGCTTTCCTGCCCTGGCAATGGAGTAATTCTTAATTAGCTCCATCTAGTTTTTCTGGTGCTTATGACTAGAATGAATTCCTTATCATTTGGCTTCTATGGCTTTTAGTTTGTCCTTTGGGAATTCTCTTTGCACTTTATTGTTTACTACTAAATTTGAAGTGAAGCAAGATTGGAAGTTTGGAGTTTGTTTGAAGTATCAAAACTACACACTTTTGAAGATGAAATGTATATGAGTTGCCCCATACTCCTTGTTATAGAGAGAGTGGGATAGAGATGAAGGTACTGAAACTGGAATTAGATGATCATTAACACAAATTTGTGTGACTAGAACAAGTCCCTTCTCTCAACTCTTCACTACAAAATGAGTGATTCTGAGGGCTCCAATCAGTTCAGTACTGACAGCGGATTTTAAGTGAATTTAAGGTAGTTATCATTTTTAGGAATGTTTGAATTCCTATAAGCATAGGTGTCTTATTTTACATTTTATTAGTAGAATGTGGTTCCTCAAAATAGAATGAAAGAGCATATTCATATTGTTTTCCAAAGGGATATGTGACACTTAAACCTATTCCTACTCTTCACCCAACACCCCAATCCAGGAAGAAAGGCAATTTCTTTTCCCATCCTGATTTTGAGCTTCATTTCTATGAATCCTCAAAAGACAAAAAACAAAACAAAACAAAACAAAACAAAAAAAACCCCCAAAAAACAAAACTGTAGCACACTTCCTCCTCTGACTGGAGGAAATTGCCTTAGTTCAAGAACTGGATGGTCATTAGTCATGTATTCTAGAGCAATGATCCTACATTGTGTCCATGTGTGTAGGACAGAACTTGGATATTTGGAAAAAATTATTCCAAGATATTTCCTGATACACTGTTCTCATACTGTTTGGTTTAAGCATGGTGGATTTTGAAGGAATTTCTGGGGTGCATCTGATATGTATTCACCTCTGGGGCCCAACCCCAGCACACGCGCATGCACGCACACACACACACACACACACATACACACACCTACACCTACACACATACACACACTTAGAAATGTTGCCTCAGACTGGAGCAGTTGCTGAACATTTCTATGCAATGAAAACTCAAGCCAAGATGGAAATTTGTTGGAAGACTGTATTAGGTTCCAATTGATGTTGCTAACAAATGAGTACAAAATAATAGCTTAAAACAGCATGAATTTTATTGCCTTATAGTTCTGGAGGACGATAGTCTGTAATGGGTCTCATGAGCGAAAATTAAGGTCTCACTAGGGATATATTCCTTTCTAGAGGTTTTTGGAGAAGATTCATTTTCCTACCTTTTCCATCTTCATGCGGCTTGACTCATAATCCCTTTCCTTTATCTTCAAAGTCAGAAATGACTGGATGAGTTTTCTCATGATTTTATCTCTGTGCTTCTAACCCTCCTGTCTCTTTCTCCCCATTAAACCATCTTGTATTTATAGAGCTCATTTAGATAATGCAGAATAATCTCTGTATTTTTAAAGTCAGCTGATTATCAACCTTAGTTTCATCTGTAATGTTAACTGACCTTGGCCATATAACAGCATTACATTAGCCAGATTTTCATAGCTGAGAAAATAACTGAGAAATATAAAATACCTGAGAAAAATAACTTAAAGGAGAAAAGATTTATTTTGCCTTGTGGTTTGAGAAGTTTCAGTCAGTTGACTCCAAGGTAAAAACACCATGATTGAAGGGTATTGTAGAGGAAAGCTTCTTACCTCATGGCAGCCACAGAACAGAGAAAAAAAGAGCAAAGAGCAAGGAGGGTCTAGGAACTAGATTTATACTTCAGGGCATGCCCTTGGTGACCTACTTCCTTCAACTAGGCCCCACTTCTTCCAGTCTCCACTACCTTCCAATAATGCCATCAAATTTTAAATCATCCATGGATTAATCCACTAATAAGGTCAGAGCCCTCATGATACAATTACTTCCCAAGAGTTGTATCTCTGAACACTGTTGCACTGGGGACCAAGCCTTCAGCACATGAGACTTTGGGGGACATCCCAGATCCAAATCATAACAAGCATATTTTCAGGTTCTGGGATTAAACTGTGAATATCTTCAAGTGTCACTTTATCCTTCCTATCTCACATATCAAGAGACAGGGGGAGAAAACTGGAAATTGACAGCATTTTCAGTGTGCAGGACATCCCCAAGGACCCTGGGCTAGGATCCTACTCACTGTTACCCAGGCCTCTAGCCCTAGCCCCCACAGGCACACAGAAGACCCCTGAAGACCCCATGTCCACACCCAACAATGAGCATAGGCTGAGCAAGCTTAGAGCACATGCATGATTAAAAAAAAACTCACAAAACACGAATTTTCAAAATGTCTGGGATGAAATCAGAAGAAACAATTTAAGAGTAATTGGCATACAAGAAGAATTGGAAATGAAAACAAATGGCATAAAGAACCTTCTCAATGAAATAAAGAAAAATTTCCCGTATTACAAGAGTCAGATATGCTCATCCAGGAAGCATATAGGACACTCAATAGGCCTAATCAAATGCGAAGCTCACCAAAACACATCATATTCAAAATGTATAACAGGGAAATGAAGGAAAGAATATTAAAATCTGCAAGAGAGACACACCAAATCACATTCAGAGGCAAACAAATAAGGATCACCTCTGACTTTTCAGCTCAGACTCTAGAAGCAAGAAGATCCTGGAAGGAGATCTTTCAATGCCTGAATGACCACTACATGAAGCTGAGAATATTATACCCAGCAAATATCAGTTTTAAATTTGATGGGGAAATAAGAACATTTCATGGTAAGATCAAACTGGTAGGCTTCATGAATAGAAAACCAGCGTTACAAAGAATCCTCAAGGATAAACTCTAGATAGAAGAACAATCAAATACTCCTCAAAAACCACAAACAGAGGAAATTCAATAAAGGTGCATGCTATCAATAGACAACCAAGAAAGCACAGAACTTGCTAATAAAACATGATGACTATGAGCCACAACCATAAAACTATTCTTTTTTTTTTTTGAGAGGACAATGAGAGAGAGAGAGAGAGAGAGAGAGAGAGAGAATCAATTTTTATTGAGTTTTTCACATGGATTTCATTTCTCTGACACTTAGTTGTGCATGTGGGTATGGGGTTTGAACCCATGTACTTGTGCATGCTGGGCAAGCACCATAACCGCCAGCCCCACCATAAAACTATTCTAACACTGAATGTGAACGGCTCAGCACACCAATCAGAAGACACAGATTAGCAGATTGGGTAAAAAAAAATTCAATAATATGCTGCTTACAGGAGACCCATTTTACAGCCAATGATATCCACAGATTGAGGGTGAATGGATGAAAAAAAATCTACCAGGCATACAGCCCAAGAAAGTAAAATCATGTTGCAATAGTTATATCCAAAAAAGTAGATTTTAAACATAAACTAATCAGAAGAGATAAAGAAGGCCATTACATCCTAGTAAAAGGAACAATACAATAGGAAGATAATAATCATAGTAAATATATACTCTCCAAACACCAACACTCCCAACTATGTGGATAAATTACTCTATGTTTTAAAACCATTTGTGGACCTCAACATGACAATACTAGGAGGTTTTAATATTCCTCTATCACCAACAGACATATTATCAAAGCAAAACAACAATAAAAAGTTTACCAGTCTAAACAACTCCATAAATCAAATGGACTTAACAGACATCTATAGACTATCTCACCCCAAATTGGCTAGATATATCTTCTTGTCAGCAGCACATGGATCCTTCTCCAAAACAGATCATATCTAGTTCACAAAGGAAAGCTCAGTAAATATAAAAAATTAGATATTACCATGTATCCTATAGACCATGACTCCATGACCTTAGCAATTAATAGCAAAAATTATAACAGAAAGAACATATATACATGGAAATTGAATAATACCCTATTAAATGAAGAATGGAGCCAAAAAGGCATGGGAATAGAAATCAAGAAATTCTTAGAAATGAATGAGAATGAAGACACAGCATATTGAAATCTCTGGGACAGCATGAAAGCATTCTTAAGGGGAAAATTTATAGCACTGAGTACCTACATTAAAAATCAGGAGATACCTAGAATAAATAAGCTTATGCTCCATCTCAAATACCTACAAAAGGAAGAACAATCTAATATTGAAACTAGCAGAAGACAGGAAATAATCAAGATTATAGTTGAAATCAATGAAATCAAGAATAAAAATACAATAAAAAGAATCAATGAAACAAAGAGCTGGTTCTTCTAAAAAATAAATAAAATTAGAGACCCCTAAGCCAATCTCACTAAAAGAAGGAAGGAATTGAATCAAATCGACAAAAATCACCAATGAAAAGGGAGAAATCACCACTGACCCCATGGAAATCCAACAGATAATCAGAACATATTTTGAAAAACCATGCTCCTTCAAATTAAATAATCAGGAAGACATGGACAAATTTCTAAACACATACAACATTCCCAAATTGACACAAGATGATATTGAAATCCTAAACAGCCCAGTAACAGGCACTGAAATCCATATAGCAATTAAAAGCCTTCCAAAGGATGGCTTGGTGGTGGCTCGGCGGTTACGGTGCATGCCTTGCATGTGAGAGAACGTGGGTTCAAACCCCGGCACCATGTACA